>PVKU01001664.1:0-282217 GCA_004027475.1 Anoura caudifer | reverse complement strand
TTTTTTTTTTTTTTTTTTTTGGTCTAGTCGCGGCCTTTCTGTAGTGAGGGGTGGAGCCTTAGGTGTTCCCCAGGGTGGGGCAGCCCAGTCGCTGGGTTGTGTGTGCGGGCAGGGTCCGAGAGGGAACAATGGCGCTTGCTCTGCTCTATCTCAGATTCCAGTCCCTTCCACTGCTTCCCCTTCACCTGGATTATCTGCGTGCTTGTGGGACCACCTGGTCAGTCAGCTGCCTTGCTCGGCCTCAGTGGGTCTGCACAGTTGCCACCCCGTGCCCAGGGTCTGCTAGCCACCACCTGTGCACCTGGATCTGCCAGCCGCTGCTGCCTGCGTGCCAGGCCTGCACCTACACTTTTTCCTGTCATGACCCCACCCCTCTTACTGGTCTGGATGAATGGTTGTTGGACTTCCGTACAGTTCAATTTTCTATGAGTCCTGTTGTTTTCTTGTTTCTAAGTCTTTGTTGTCCTTAATTTTGGTTGTGAGAGGAGGCACAGTGTGTCCACCTATGCCTCCATTTTGGCCAGAAGTCGAATTCAGATTTTTTGTATTGAATATTCTCATTGGTGGGTTCCCTCACCCTCTCATAGTTGTTATTTATGCTGTGCTTTTCAGGAACATATTTATAATGTTTCTATAGCAAACAGCATGTGAAGGATGAATAATTGAGCCTTACATGGTATTATTATCAGAGTGGATTTAGACATAAAGAGGAGACACAAATTAAACCTGTGTTAAAGCTATACAGAGATATAAAGAAAACTGCTTAAACATTAGACATGTTAAATAAAGTGAAATTTAGGATATATATCCTACTTTTATAAAATGCCTTCTTGTAATATCTTAGATCTCATCCAAATCACCAATGTGATCCAAACAGACAGAGAATATAGTTTTTAGTGAAAACCTGATAATTATTTCTTCGTATGTATTTGCACACATACATACATGCAGTTGTGTGATAGGCTGGGTGCCATCCTAAGAGAATACAGTAACAGGCAGGGTGTTATGTATTATGTACCTACTTTATCAGAAGCTCAATGAAAAACAACTTTACCAATAAATATTTTAAAATTTCAGACTTGAATTGGATATATTCAGAAAGATGATTTGACAAATAAATTCTGAAACAATCAAAATAGCTCACATAGCCTCCTGCAGTGGTTTTCAACAACTTTTTTTGCTTTGTGGTCCATAGTAAAAAATACATTTGACATTGTAGCCCAGGACACACACACACACACACACACACACACACACAATTGGAACAAAAGTTTCAAGGAACAACATCTACCCTTATGTGTAATTCACTCACTTCCATATTTTATATTATATTAATTCCATTTTTAAAAATTGCTTGTTAAGACCCATTAAATTGATTTCACAATCCACTAATGAACTGCAAATTGAGATTTAACAATGGCAGCCTAAACAACAATATGTACTCTGGCTCTTAAGTAGTATCGCTAACAGAAAAAGTATTGGCACTTAGTGCAAAATGTTCTACAAGGTACATTGTACCAACTGAATTCAAGACAGTTACCATCTCTCAACCTTATGAGAACACAATTATAAATTAAGAACAAATGTCTTTTGGCATTTAGAACATTTAGAAGACAATATCTAGGAACATGTATTTCTAAGAAAATAAATCAGTGCTGTCATACTACTCCAAGAATCCAAAGATTTCTTGGACTTGCTGCTCTTTCACAATGACAGGTCAAACACTTTTTCACTTCAGGAACCAGGGGCTGACGTTGAGAAACCAGTGAGCAACCGAGGCAGGCCCAGGTCATGTTCATACCCCCAGGGAACAATTATCTGACTTTTTCCTTCTGTACAGAATGAGAAAATGGCCCCCCTCAGTCTCTGTGCTAGGGAAGCAGTGCTTTTAGATGTTTTTGAACTTCAAGGCAGCAACACTCGCAATCCGGTGCTTAACCAATGGCTCTGCATACTGGCCATAATAGTAACAGAGAGAGATAACCAGGTTCCTGGGAGGGAAGGCCAGGGCTACGATGGCCCTATTCCTTGCTCTCCTTTCTGCCTGGAGCACGACAGGATCACAAACAAAGGCAGCATTTTTTAAAGTAAATGTATCTGGAACATTAAAAAAAAAAGTTTTACCTAAGTATAGCAATCCAACTTATGTTTTGGAATCGAAGACCAAAGTAACAGCTAGTCTGTGGGCCTGCCTTTCAGTCTGCACTGCGCCCCGCCCATCCCCCCCCACCCCCCGCCACTTCCTACATGTTTGTGAAGTCCCTGCTCAAGATGCTTTTCCAACCATGTGTGACTTCCCCTGCTGTGGGCAGAGGGTGACAGCCTGTTCTAGAAGTCCCCGAGGCCCCACACTATCCCACTGTTATGTCTCAACTTTTTCTAGCTCCCAGAGGCAGGAGATGGAAAACAATAATGCATTTGTTTAACAGGAGCTCTTTCTGTTTCTATTGCTATAGGGTAAAATGCTGTGTATTCCCATCAATGGCTAGCCCAGCACCTCCATCATGTATTAAATACTATTGTGTAACCTCCATGTATGTGCACACATTTGGAGGGAGAGAATGACAGACAAACAGAGATGTTAAGTGATGCAGCTAATGAAGTAGCCTATTTCTCTCTTATCCACACTTTAGAGGTAATGTGACTTGTTCAAAATTACACAGCTAGTTATTAAAAGCCAGATTTTAAATCTAGATTAGTATGATGTCAAAACTCATGCTATACTCATGTTATCTGTGCTCAACGTACTTTTGCAATTATCATCTTTGTTTAATCAACTTTAGGTTTTTAGAGCAGAGGTGGGTTTACAGAAAAGTTGAGGAGGAAGTACAAGGAGTTCACACACACTCCCTCTCCCCTCTGCCCTCAGTGTTCCTGTTAACAGCAGGCACTGGTGTGGTACACTTGTTACAGTCGATGAATCCATGTTGGTACAGAATTAACTAAATAGTTGAGGGTTCACTCCATGTTGTACATTCTGTGGGTTTTGCCAAATGCCTAGGTCATGGGTCCACATACAGTATCAGAGAGAATAGTTTTGTTGCCGTAAACTTGTCTTCTCCTCTACCTATTTATCCTTCAGCTCACCCATCCCCTGCCAACTACTGGTCTTTTTACTGGCTCTATAGTTTTGCCTTTTCCAAAATGTTATAAACTTGGAATCACACAGAGCAGCTTCTTTCACTTAACAATATACTGTTCCTCTGTATTGTTTTGTGGCTTGATAGTTCATTTCTTTTTATTGCTGAAAATTATTCCATCGTATGATGCACCAGCGTCTGTTTATCTGTTCAGTTATTGAAGGATCTTAGCTGCTTCCAGTTTTGGGCAATTGTAGGTTTTTGTGTGGACATGTTTTCTCAACTTCTGTGGGTAACTACGTCGGAGAGTGATTCCAGGATTGTATGGTAGACCTGTGTTTGGCTTGTTAAGAAACTGCCAGAGTGTCTTCCGAAGTGGCTGTGCTGTTTTCCATTTCAGCCAGCAATGAATGGGAGTGTCTAATGAGCCACAGGCTCACCAGCGTTTGGTGCTGTCAGCATCAGTCTGGATGTAACAGTTTGTTTAGCCATTGACCTGTTGAAAGACCTCTTGGTTGCTTCCAAGTTTTCGCAATTATGAATAAAACTAAACAGTCATGTGCAGGTTTCTGTGTGGACATGTTTTCAACGCATGTTGGTAAATATTAAGGCATGCAGTTGTTGGATCGTGTGGTACGAGCGTTTCATTTTGCAAGGAACTGCCAAACTGTCTTCCAAAGTAGCCGTACCATTCTGTGTTCTCACCGGTAATGAGTGAGAGTTCCTGCTGCTCCGCACCCACATTGGCATTTGGTGGTGTCAGAGTTTTGGATTTTGGCCATTCTGATGGGTGTGTAGTGATATCTCTCTGTTGTTTTAATTTCCAGTTCTTTAATGACATGTGATCCTGAGTGTCTTTTCAAATGCAGGTTTGGCATCCGTATATCCCCTTTGATGAGGTGTCTATTCAGATCTTTTGCCTGATTTTTAATGGGTTATTTTCTTATCGTTTGTATTATATAACCATCTATTATTGATTTTATATGATAATTATATAGGGTTATACATAACAATATTATATTTTATGCTATTGTTATATATCATTATTTCCATTTCATATTATGCATTTTAAGAAATCTTTGTATATTTTATTTTTCCAATCAAAATCATAGGCATCCCTCTAGCATGGAGCTTTCCGAACCACTCACTGTTCCCTGATGCCACTCAGGGACACTGGGCTCACAGCACCACCACCTAGAAAGCCTGCCTCTAGATCTACCTGTCAGAATCCCACTCAGGTTCAATGCTGTCTCTTCCTCGAGCCTTCCTTAACACTCTCCAAGTGCCAACTCTGGCTCTCTCCCCACCTGGAATTCCCAACCTTTAGTTTGGATCACTCATACTGCTTCTTGCTGTGCCTTCCTTGTTTATCACTACATAAGGAGCAATCTGACCTCATTTTTCAGTTAATGAGGAACAGAGTTGACCTAAGAGTCACTGAATTCTTTAAATCACTGCTTATAGTATCTTAAATATAGTTGGTACACAGGGTATCTGTTGAATCATCCTGAGAAGTATGATGAATGCTACAAGGAAAACAAGTTGGAGAGAGGGGTGGCCCAGAGTAATGCTGGCGTGTCTTGCAGATTACTGTAAAAGAGGTGTCTTGCTTTCAATATCTGTTGCCACTTTATCCCTGCCTGTTAGATTAATGATAAAATTTTAGTAATTAGTTTACTTGGAAAACTTCTGCATACTACCTAATCTACACAGACATGCAAGTCAAATGCAGGCTTGTACTTCTGTCTGGGGTCACTCACAGTATTGCACTTCCCAGGGTCGGGCACCTCCAGACAGATGTTAATAGAGGTCATTTGTACAGATTAAATTATGAATTTTGGTTGATGTGACTATTCTTAAATTTTTTTTCAGTAAAAATAATGCATGTATATGTTTTTAAAGCCCTGAATAGCTTAGAGGGCTCTATTCTGTTACTTTTTTTTTTTTTTGCTATCTGGCTTTGTAAAGGAAATACCTTTAACCATTTTTGGTTTTTATTCTCTTGGTGTTTGCCTTTATCTCTAAATAATGTGGTTAGGTATCTGTTTCTTGACTTTTTTTCAGCCTTAAAAATTATCTATTAGTTTTCTGCTATAATACATACATTAAAAAAAAAACAAACACCTGTAAATTCCCTTTTGGGATGAAGATTTTATTTTCTATATTTCTAGCCAGTGCTATAACCCTCTCTGGTCTCTGTTTTATTTAAATGAAGATAGCAATAGGAAATAGGACAAATTTGTTTTAAACCTTATTATTATAAGAAAACTTCATGTAATTTAAATTTATAGTTATATAAATTCTGGAAACCTGTAATCCACTGTTACAAAAATTTATTTAGGTCCTTTTGATATGTTTCACTTGTGTATCACAGTTTCTGGAAATGCACTCAAAGCTAAAAAGGGGGAAATTTCTACGGTTTTCTTAAAGTAGTTACTTTTAACAGAGTTAAACAGTTCAATGTGATGATTTAGCAATTCTTGTTTTCCTGCAGCATTCTATTCCATAGAGATAACAAAACAATGAAAGAAAGATGATTGTAAAATGCCCTTTGCAAAGGGAAAAATACCAATGGAAATGTCCTAATTCACATAACTACATTATGTACTAATGTAGTTAGTTGATTTAAAATGTCCCCAAAAGGACCTCATAGCTGCCAGCGTGCTGACCTCTGTGTTTGTTCCCTACAGAATGGATGACATATTGATTGGAGCCCCTCTCTTTATGGAACGTGAATTCAAGAGTAACCCTAGAGAAGTGGGTCAGGTTTACCTGTATATGCAAGTGAGCGCTCTCCTCTTTGAAGACCCGCAGGTCCTCACAGGCACAGAGGTTTTTGGAAGATTTGGTAGTGCTGTGGCACACCTAGGAGACCTGAATCAAGATGGATACAATGGTAATTTGTAGCAGTGTGCAGAAATTGTTTGCGTGTCATAATTCAGTGTTGCTGTTGCCTGGGCATTGTGAGATATTCACAGTGGTGTGTGTGATACAGCTGATTTTTAATAAACTATCAACTGTCTCAAGGCAATTTAAAATGTATATGTTTTGATTAATATAGGTGTTACATGGAAATTTTCTTAAGCTGATTTAAGGTGTTATGTAACAGCTCTAAATAAAAGCAGTGGTCATTTTTAAAACTGCTATTTGGATATAGTGACTCAAGGAGAACTAGAGAATCTTCTATATGTACCAAGTCAAGAACAAATAAATATATGTTCATGTATTAGCAGGTATATGGCCTTCTGACTAATCTGCATGGGTTATGTATAGGTGATGCTGAATTTTAATTGTTCTGTAAACTTCAGCTGACAGTCAACTTCAATGTTTGCAATAAAATAGTGTTAAATTCTTAGTTTAAGGTTGTGGTTCTTTAAGTTAGGAATTTATGAAATCTCCTCAACATGCAAGCTCACACAAAATCTTGGGTACATTTTCAGGGCCTTTAATTTAAGAACAAGCATGTAGTGGGTTTCTTGATTGAACTTCAAGGAATGAATAGGAGTTTGCTCTAGTGAAATAGCCTAAGGGGTTATTCTCACCAGATCAGTATCCATTAGTACCTTTGGCAGGTATTGGTATTAAGTATCTTGTGTTGTACCTTTTGTGTTGAGTGGATAAAAGACAACAAATAATGAACTCTTGCTGCAGTACCACAAATTTCCATGAGAAACTTAATAAGCCCTTGGGACTCTATGGTACTGCTCTTTGATTGTGCTTAATTGTAGTTCAAAACATTCTTCTTTATTTACAAAATGCATTCGTGTGTCTCTGTAGACGTTGCCATCAGTGCGCCCTTTGCAGGCCCAGATCAAAGAGGCAAAGTGTTCATTTACAACGGGAACCGGCATGGCTTAAACACCAAGGCTTCCCAAATTTTGCAAGGAATGTGGGCCTCGCAGGCTATGCCTTCTGGCTTCGGTTTCACTTTGAGAGGAGACTCAGACATAGACAAGAATGATTACCCAGGTAAGGTTTTCTTTCTTTTCCTTTAAGAGAGTCCACTTCCCAGAAGGAGCCCATTCCCTGGGAAACGCATCATGTGTAAGCAGCTCTCTCAGACAGGTGAAGGCCCGCTCACCCACGGCACAGGGTCTGTGTAGGATTCCAGAGTGACTTTCACGAGAATTTGAAGGTAGACCAAACAAGTACTCCCTTTCCTGTCAAAAAAGAAAAGCAAGAAAACTTTTTGAAAACTGCAGTGGACATAAAACTCGTTAACTTTGCAACAAAGATTTCCATTTGAAGCCTCTCAGTAACATTCCCTTTTGATCTCATAGTTCCTGTTACTTAACTTGCAAACCTCGTCGTTGCTATCCTAAAACTCACGTTTTTAGAGCATAAATATTTTCCAGCCATCCGCTGGGTTTTCCAAAGATAGAGTGAACATTTTAAAGGGAAGCAGAAAGAACTGGTTCATAATAGAAATCATAAACTGTCCTTGATTACCTAAATCATACCGAGGACGCAGGCAAGCCCGTGAGGCGGAGCCCTGTCATTGGTGTTCTGTGCAGGCCGTGTGGAAACTGGGACTGGCTTTAAAGAATTGCTTCAGTAATCAGGGTTTTCAGCAGAGAACATGAGACTTCTTGGTTTTAGGGTTCAGTTTTCACTTTTATGTTGGTTATGTTAAGATGGTTTCAATAAATACTTAGAAATCATTAATAGTTAACTGACAGCTTCAACTATTTATTAAAGCCTTGTCTCTTTCCACCACCCCTCCCCTAATTGAGCATTTTCCATATGTAGAGCTTTTTCTGGTTTGGGGCAGCGTTCCAATCAACTGACTGCCTAAATATACATCACTGATTTCAGTTGTTCAGCTTTCTCTTCCCCTCTGGGATCAGGCAGAAAGGATACTGCAGCATGTTCTTATACATTTCTAAGAAATAGTTCGTGGCACTTAGTCTACATATTACAGTGGGCTCAGAGTGGATTAGCATTGCTTTGTACACGGGTTTGAATACAAATGCATCCTACCTGCAGCAATTTCAATTTCAATCTAGTTAAATTTATCTTCATAGGTTATACTGTATGAGTCTAATCAATGATGGTTAGTTTTTGTTATTTTTTGGGGGGGCAGTGTCTCACACATAATGTATTCTATATTAAATAATCCAAAATTTATATCTTCTATGTGGTTTCTTCCCAAAATACATTGTATGTTGGGGTGATTAATGACGTTCAACTCCTGGGTTGCGGTTTTAGACAAATAGTTAATTTAGAAAGTAATTGCTATTTATTAGGCTGTGCCTCAGACAAGGTTCAAGGAAATAAAGGGTGTATCAGGTAAATAGCCAGTCCACTGACTTCCTGTGAAGTCTCCTAAGAAAGGGCCAGCGAGGAGAGGATATGAAACAACTTTTCTCTCCAGGAACATTTTCTTCAAGGAGGGAGGGGAGAAAAAGGAGCAGGACAGGGAACAGAGAGGCTACCTCTTAAGTATGTCTTTTTCATCCTTCTTAACAATCAGAAAAAGGTCATTTGAGGCCATTTGCCAGTCAATACCTTTATCCACTGAGGCTGATTCAATGTGTAGTGACTGATGATGTTAATGCAGTGTATATTCATCTGTCCATCAAGCAAATGTTCTCCGCTAAGGCGAGACCATTAGTGCCACTGAGTTGAATTTTTATCCCTTGTGATAGTGTTGAGATTTCCAGAGTTCCTCTTAATTAGACCTGGTTCTGGTCCCGATTCTACCTCTTAAATGGGAATATAGGTGTCTCGTGATTTATGACCCTATTTAACATTTTCCCTGATCCTTGTCTTCTTGCAAAAAGAATGCCACCCCCAAAAGCCTTTCTATGTTGACACCAAATCCCCAGGGACCTATTGAGAGGCAAACTGTCTTATAGGCGGGCAACCAGACCTGGTAACTAGCACAGAAGATTGGAAACGCGCAGGTGTACCTCAGGAAGTAGACATGTAACTTCCCTATTTTTCTATAAATGAATCCCATTTAGCTCTCAAGCCTCCATTTCCACAAAGGTGGAAAGCCTTACCCGTGCAGTCACTTCTAGATTCAGACTTAATGTCATCGAGCAGAGTGCCTGTGAGTGAGGTAAGGGGAATCAGACTGCTCTTGGGTCCCCATCCCTCACTGATGAGCCGTGTGGCAGTGGATGAGAGATTGGATTTCTTTGAGCTTCTCTTTTCTTTTCTGGTGTTGTGGGGCTAATAATAACCACTTCACTGGGTTGTGTGTACTTATGCTTTCTAGGTTGGGAAAGGTTTTATTTTATTTTTACAAAATATTGTGAAATGGCTTATAATACAAAGGGATATTAATTGGATGAAGATGAACAGAATCAAAACTACTTAACTTCTCAGACATGTAAGGCCACTGAAGATTTTGAAAACCTGCATTCTAGGATGCTAGAGGTAGATGATAAGTATAAAACTTAATGCCACTGTTTTCTAGCTATATGCAAATGAGAGTTTCTTAACTTCTCTGACTTCAGTTTCCTTATCTGTAAAATCAGGCAATTATATGTTGGTATAAAAATGAAATTAGATTGCTTATAGAATGAAATGGTGTGGTTACATTAAAATGAGATTATATAGAACATAGTTTATTTTTATTTTTTAAATATATTTTATTGATTATGCTATTACAGTTGTCCCATTTCTCCCCCATCATTCCCCTCCACCCTCCCACCCATATTCCCCCCACCCTCATTCCCCCCTTTAGTTCGTGTCCATGTTTCCTAAGTTCTTTAGCTTCTACTTTTCCCACGCTATTCTCGCCCTCCCCCTGTTTATTTTCTACCTACCATCTGTGCTACTTATTCTCTGTACCTTTTCCCCCTCTCTCCTCTTCCCACTCCCTTGTTGCTAACCCTCCATGTGATCTCCATTTCTGTGTTTCTGTTCCTGTTCTACTTGTTTGCTTAGTTTGCTTTTGTTTTAGGTGTGGTTGTTAATATCTGTGAGTTTGCTGTCTTTTTACTGTCCTATTTTATGTCTTCTTTTTCTTAGATAAGTCCCTTTAACATTTCCTATAATAAGGGCTTGGTGATGATGAACTCCTTTAACTTGACCTTACTTGAGAAGCGCTTTATCTTCCCTTCCATTCTAAATGACAGCTTTGCTGGATAGAGCAATCTTGGATGTAGGTCCTTGCCTTTCATGACTTGGAATACTTCTTTCCAGCCCCTTCTTGCCTGCAAGGTCTCTTTTGAGAAATCAGCTGACAGTCTGATGGGAACTCCTTTGTAGGTGACTCTGCCTTTACCCCTTGCTGCTTCTAGAATTCTCTCCTTCATTTGAATCTTGGCTAATGTAATTATGATGTGCCTTGGTGTGTTCCTCCTTGGGTCCAACTTCTTTGGGACTCTCTGAGCTTCCTGGACTTCCTGGAAGTCTATTTCCTTTGCCAGATTGGTTAAGTTCTCCTTTATTATTTATTCAAGTAAGTTTTCCACTTATTGCTCTTCCTCTTCTCCTTCTGGTACCCCTATAATTTGGATGTTGGAACATTTAAAGGTATCCTGGAGGTTCCTAAGCCTCTCCTCATTTTTTTTTTTTTTTGAATTCTGTTTCTTCATTCTTTTGTGTTTGGTTGTTTCTTTCTTCCTTCTGGTCCACTCCATTGATTTGAGTCCCAGTTTTCCTCCCATCACTGTTGGTTTCCTGTGCATTTTCCTTCATTTCACTTATTGTAGCCTTCATTTGTTCATCTAATTTGTGAGCAAAATCAACCAATTCTGTGAGCATGCTGATCACCAGGGCTTTGAACTTTGCATCTGATAGGCTGGCTATCTCTTGGTTGCTTAGATGAATTGGCTCTGGGGCTTTGATTTGTTCTCCCATTTGAGTCATTTTTTTTTTTTTTGGTCTGGTGGTGGCTGTTACGTAGTGAGGGGTGGAGCCTTAGGTGTTCACTAGGGTGGGACAGCCCAGTCTCTGGGTAGTGATGCTGCATATGGGGGCAGGAGGGAACAATGGTGCCTGCTCCAGTCCCTTCTGCATCCTCCCCTTTGCCTGGATTATCTGTATGAGAATGTGGGACCACCTGGTCAGCCAGCCACCCTGTGTGGCCTCACCAGGTCTGCACCATTGCCACCTTGTGCCCAGGGTCTACTAGCTGCCACCTGTGCACCTGGGGTCTGCCAGCTACTGCTGCCTGCATGCTGGGGTCCACCAACCTCCACTTTTTCCTGCCATGACTCTGCCCCTCTTACCAGTCTGGATGAATGGTTGTTGGACTTCTGTATAGTTCAATTTTCTATCAGTTCTGGTTGTTTTCTTGTTTCTAAATCTTTATTGTCCTTAATTTTGGTTGTGTGAAGAAGCACAGTGTGTCCACCTACACCTCCATCTTGGCCAGAAGTCTATATCAGAACATAGTTTAATAAATGACAGCTCTTCAATTAAAGTTTAAGACAAGACTCTATATTTTGGAGCTATTCTTTTTCTTAGGCACACTAATTTATATTATTTTATTTTGCTTATTGAGTTTCCATAGTCCCCAAGCTTAATTTAGAGTGTAACATTTACTTCCCCTGCCCCAGAAACGTAGGACTATGGGAGTAAGAACATAGCTACAGAGACCCTGCTGGGTTGAGAACCACTCATGCTATTCCCATTCTGGGTCCTCACTGGAGGCGTCCCCTGCTGTTATGAGGCTGCCGCCCAGCTATGGTATAATTCCACCACTCACCCATCCCCCAGGGAGATGAATCATAAAGGACTTCTACCATTTCTCACCACTGTGCTTTACTGGGTACCAGGAATGGGAAAAGCTCTTCCTCTCAACCCCTTAGCCATTTGGGGGTGTTTAATTTCATACCAATTAAGCCCAAATTAGGATGATTACAATGGCAATTAAAAGAAAGGAATTGACAAAATAGAGTAAATGGAAAATAGACAAGACTTGGTAATGATGGGCTACAATGGAAGATAGAGGAAGCAGGGTGGGAGGAAGACATGATGTTAAAGATGAGTCTGGAACTTTGATTCAGTGTCCCAAGAAAAGTAGGGTATAATGGATAAACATGGGAGATTCAGTTGTAAAAATATAGAGATTCTGTTATAGGAACAATATTTGGAATCATTTTTTAACATCTAGCTTAACCATTCAGTATTGTTTTTAGACTTCTTATAATAAATACAAGGGGAGCCCCCCAAAAATGGAATTTATTTATAAAAAATTGTGTATTTATTCTTATATGTTTAAACTTCAGTCACCTTCAAAGTACTCTCCATTTGATGCAATATACCTACTGAGATGTTTTTTCCACTGCTCAAAACAGTTTTTGAACTTGTCAGTTTTGATGCCTTTTAGTGACTCTGCCATTTTTGTTTCACCCCTTCCACATTGGCAAAATGTTTCCCTTTGAGAATTTTTTCATCAGGAAACAAAAACAAGTTGCTCAGGGTGTGAGATCAGGTGAATAGAGGGGGTGGAGCATGGGGGTCATGCTGTTTTTTGGTCAAACACTGCTGAACACTCAGCATGGTGCGGGCAGGTATGCTGATAAATCACCCCATGATGAAGTGGGCAAAAGTGTTGAGTCTTCAAAAAAAAAAAATTCCCCAAAGCCGAACGCAGTCTCTCACAACAATGCCAGCTGGCACACTGATACAGATGGTTTCCTAGAGCACTCACCTAGTGGGGGAAGCCCATGTTACAAGGGGCCCACCCTACAAAAAATAATTCTGGTTTTTGTTTTGAGTCCCCCCTATATTGTCATCGGCATGCATACATAAATAAGAGTCATAAATATTTTTTATTGCTAGCACCAAAGTTTTTTCCTATTCAAAATGTAGATGTGTTCAGGTTTCTACACTGGTGCTCACTGGAAAACTAGGGTTGACCAGAGGAGTATCTTATACACATTAATTGAGTGAAGGTATTTCAGAGAAGAAACAGCTGTGATGGTCAGGAATCCCTGAGATTCAATGATCTTGTCTAATTCTGTTAAACATGGTTGTATAACAAGGCCATCTGCTAATTGCATAGTCCAGACCCTGGTGGGTGGAGGTGGGACGTGCTGGTTTTGCTGAGGAGGAGAAATCACACAGGCAATAAAAACCGGAGGGAAACATGGGCCAAATGCCAAGGCTGTCATTGTCTTGCTCAGGCCCCCAGCAGACGATGAGGAGATCATGAAGCCATCTCAGGCAATTATACCAAATGTAACAAAATGACCCATTTTCTCTTTTAGTAAGTGCTGTGTGTGTGCGTTTGTGCAAACAACCCAGCAAGAGAGGAGCTACACATGAAAAGAAATACAAGGGTGGCTTTAACCAAAGAGAATAATGCATTTTAATCAAACCTTAAGCCCTTTTGAATTGATACGAAGTTTATTTTCACTTCTCAAGCTGCTACTCAAGTTTTTATGAAAAGGAAAACATTATATTCTTCTTAAGCAAGATTTTCATCATTTTATTATAAACACATTAGACATTAGAGTATTGAATTTTTTTATAAAAAGACCTTGTGATGGGAGAGGGGTGCCTGGATGAAAGGTGAAGGCGTTAGCCGAAGAACAGGTTCGATGGCCCGCGGGTGCTGACATCAGTGTGGTGACGGCCAGAGGGAGGGAGATGCATGGTGGGGGTGGGCAAAGGTGGGGGAAATGGGGCAGCTGTATAGTGTCCACAATAAAAGTAAACTTAAAAAAGACCTTGTGACTTTAGATTAAATTGAATTAATTAATAGAAAGAATTCTTGGAGTTGACTCCATCAGTGTCAGAAAGAGAAGTAGAAATGAGTGCAGATAAAAGGGTCTGGAACCAGTCCCCCCAAGATGGAGTGATTTCAGTAGCCCTCCCAGCCTTGCTTTTTTCACCTGAACGTGACGTGGGTGTGAGGGTTGCTTCTCCAAGGGTCTTTTTAAACTCTAAACCTTGATTCTGTAATCCAAGATCTAAATTTACTAACTCCTCAGACTTCTATGTAAACTTGGGTAGATTATTAGGGCCCTATCTTTGGGGAAAAATAGATTTAATGAAACATATAAGATTTTTTTCTTAACTTTTTCTACAAAGTAACTTTAGACTGACAGAAAAGTTGCTAAAATAGTAGAGTCCTATAAACCCTTCTCCCAGCTTCCGTAATGTTAACTTACCATAGAACTACAGCACACTTAGCTGTTAACTAATCCATAGAACTATTCAAAATTCTAAGAGAATTTTGCCGTCAGTCGCACTAGTGTTCTTTTTCTAGGGCAGAAACCAGTCTGGGATATCACGTTGCATTTGGCTGTCATGTCTCCTTGGTCTCCTCCAATCTGTGATGGTCCCTTGATCTCTTTTTGCTGTCATGACTTTGCTGCTTTTGAAGAATACAGATAGACATTCTGAAGCATGTCCTTGAACTTAGATTTGTCTGGTGTTTGCATTTTCGGCAAGAATACCACATGACTGATGCTGTGCCCTTCTCAGTGCATCGTAGCTGGAAATACATGGTGTCTGCTGTCTTTTTTGCACTTTGATATCAGCCAGGTTTCCCACAGTAGGGTTACTATTTTCCCTTTGTAATAATAAGTATCCTTAGAACAGGGGTGTCAAACTCATTTTAACCGGGGGCCACATCAGCCTTGCAGTTGCCTTCAAAGGGCTGAAAAAATTTTAAGACTGTATAAATGTAACTACTCCTTAACTGTTAAGGAGTTGAAATTACATTCAGCCCTTTGAAGGCAAACGTGAGGTCCCCAGTGAAAATGAGTTTGACACCCCTGTCTTAGAGCTACTATGCAAACATCCTGTTTTTTTCTCATTATCTCATTGCGTACTAATCTTAGCATCCACTGATGATTCTCCCTTGCAACAATTATTACTGCTCAATTGCAATTTTCTATGTCCATTATTGCTTCTACATTTATTAATTGCAGTTCTAATGTAAGAAAAAGAGGTCTTTTCTATCCATTTATTTATTCAATATGTTATATCTGTATGGATCCATGGACATTTATTTTATGAGCAATACTCTATTACTATATATATTTTATTTTTGTTGCTTAAATTGTCCCATATCTGGTCCGTGGTAATTCCTTCCAGTTGGTTCCTGTGTTCTTTTAACATCTCCACCCTCTAATGAGCAATTCCCTACTTTCTGACACGATCACGTGTTTCAGGCTCATCTTGTGTTTCCCCAGCTCAGTGCTGGAATCAGCCATTCTTCAAAGTCCTGTAGTGCCTTGTTTTTGGCGAATAGTATTTAGGACCAAGATCTGGAGGCCAGGTGTCCTCGTGGCTGCTAGAGTGTCCAGATAAGACTTGGGATGCACTGAACTCTTCAGAGTGCCAGGTTCCCTTACATCAGAGCCACATTTTAAGCCATTGATATCACTTGAGCTCAGTAAATTACATTTTTATTATTCAGCCTATATTTTGTAAGTCAGTATTTTTGTATTTAGTTGTCAATAACAGGTAGTGGGGCAACTTAAATACTAGTTAGCTAATGTTGAGGATAGCCACCAATATTTTTCATTTTTAAAGATGATGGTGACAGAATATTTACTGATTATATAATGTTGAAGAGATTGTACTTGGAAATACAATTTATTAATTTATTCAACAAACACTTATTGAGTGCCTTTCATGTACCTGTCACTCTTCTGAGTTTTGAGGATACCGCACTGAATTAAACAAAGACCCTGCCATTGTGGGCCTGAGTTCAAGTTCTAGCTGTAACAATGGCTGGCTGTGTAACCTTACTCAGCCTCCTTAAGCCTCAGTCCTTTTGGGTAAAATAGGTATATCAATGCCTAATAATAGTCCCCCTTTAAAGGGGGGCTGTGGATACTATGTTTGATACTATGTATAAAGCAGTTGGCATTGTGAATAATAACTAGTAACAATCATTAAATATTAGTGACAAATGACATATTGATACTGTATGACATAATCCATGCCCTTAATAAACAATGAAGTCATGGAGATAAAGCATCCAACTGGTAACTGCAGTACAAGACAGTGTGAGAGAAGGGTTTTAAGGTTAAAAAATAATGAATGAGTTAAAAAGAAAAAAATCTTTTAGCTTAAATGTTCAAAGAAAGTTCATGGGGGAAGTAATGGTTAAGCAAGGTCTTAAGATGTAGGTATGATTATGATGTGGCTACAGGGAGAAGGCATTCCAGGAGAGGACCACAGCCTGAACTGAGACTCAGAGATAAGAAAAGGCAAATTTGGGAGCAATTTTGTCCAAACTGATGGGAGCACTAATGAAGAGAGTCATTGGAAGTTAGATTTGGGACAGGTGGTACTAAAGGACATTGAATAGCATGTGAAATGTTGGCATTTTGTTGGCATTTTGTTAAGAAACTAATGGAGAAAGAAAGTGTTTTATATTTTAAAAATGACACTTCAAGAACTTCAATCTTTAGCAATGAGCAGAATGACTCATAATGAAAAAGAAAGTTGAGGTCAAAAGCCATTACAGTGCCCCAGGTGAGAGCAGTGCACTGACCCAGGTAAGCGCAACAGTGATGCCACTGTGACATGAGATGGTGTTTGGGGATAGATGGCCCCAGGACCACATTCAGCGCCCCCTGAGGACGAGATCTGGCAGGTGACTAACCAGCCTCTCAGGCTTCAGGGAGATGGCTGGAAGACATTCTGCACACTTCTCAAGAGATCCCACTGCCTATGCCTTCAACCTGGAAATGACATTTATGTTCAGAGGGGTGTTAGTAAATGTTTAACAAGCAGATCTGCAGGGGAACAAAAGCCCAAATCTGTAGCATTTACCAATTTCCATTGTGTAAATATTCCTACCATGGTTGATTCCCAGCCACGTGTTGAATTATACAATTGCTGTGTGCACAACTGAGATGAAGCTGGCATACCCACCTGTGACTTCCCAGCCGTGCACCAGTGCATGACGCTCTGTGTTTGTGGTAGCATTCCAAGGGGGGTCTGGGTACATGGTCTTCTGTTTTGATTCAGAAATTCAAAGATCCAGGTTGAGAATTTTCAAGTTCAGGGACATAATATGAAGATGTTATTTCTCCAGCCTTAAATGAAGACATCAAAGTTTGGAGAATCATGTCTCTAAAGTGGATATTTCTATTTTGTTTATTCTGATGCAAAGATCTGTGAAAACCATCATCTGCTTCATTTCTGGCTCAACTTTGAAGAGGCCATCCATATTTTAAAATTGTGTCTCATATATATTTTTTAATTACTTTAAAATATTGTTTTAATATATTTTATTGTTGTTCAATTACAGTTGTCTGCATTTTCTCCCCACCACTCCCCCGTGACCCCAGCCAAGCCCACCTCCGTCCCTTGCTTCCACCCTCTCCCTTGGTTTTGTCCATGTGTCCTTTATAGTAGTTCCTGAAACCCCTTCTTCCTCCTGTCCCCTCCACCCCTCTGGTTATTGTTAGATTGTTCTTAATTTCAATGTCTCTGGTTATATTTTGTTTGCTTTGTTCTTTCATTGATTATGTTCCAGTTAAAGGTGAGATCATATGGTATTTGTCCCTCACTGCCTGGCTTATGTCACTCAGCATAATGCTCTCCAGTTCCATCCATGCTGTCACAAAGGGAGGAGCTCCTTCTTTCTCTCTGCTGCATAGAATTCCATTGCGTAAATGTACCATAATTTTTTGATCTACTCATTTACTGATGGGCACTTAGGTTGCTTACAGCACACTAGCCATCAGAGAGATGCCAATTAAAACCAGAATGAGATACCACTTCCCACTGGTCAGAGCGGCCATCATAAACAAATCAACAAACAAGTGTTGGAGAGGATGTGGAGAAAAGGGAACCCTAGTGCACTGTTGGTGGGAATGCAGACTGGTGCAGCCACTATGGAAAACAGTATAGAATTTCCTCAGAAAATTAAAAATGGAACTGCCTTTTGAGCCAGCAATTCCAATGCTGGAATTATACCCTAAGAATCCTGGAACACCAATCCAAAAGAACCTATGCGCCCCAATGTTCATAGCAGCACAATTTAAAATTGTTTCTTACATTTAAGGCTGGTTATTAATGACTTTAAAATTAGGTTAGAATTCCCTTAAACACCTAGATCGCCTCTCTTCATACACCTGAACAGCTTCTAAAATAAAACCTTTCACAAATAAGATTGAACCCTTCATAAATACTTAACCCCAGATTCTATCCTCAACAGATTCAAATCATATCCTACTTGTAAGGAGTAAATATAAGTCACTAGATAAAATAAATCTAACCATATAGGTATTACATATCATCTTTCAGTTTCAGTTTTTTTCTTTCTTTTATTGATTGCAGAGAGAAGGGAAGGTGGGGAGAAAGACAGGAAGAGAGACATTGATGTGAGAGAGAAACACCTATTGGCTGCCTCCTTCCCACACCCCACCGGGGATTGAACCCACAACCCTGGCATGTACCCTGACAGGGAATCCAACCAGTCACCTTTTGGTTTGCAGTGACTGGGAAATGAACAGATGACCTTATGGTTTGTGGTGACTGGGAATTAAATAGGTGATCTTTTGGGTTGTGGGATGATGCCCAATCAACTGAGCTACACCAGCCAGGGCTCAGTTTAAGTTTATTTTAATAGACTTAATTTTTTAAAGTGTTTTTAGGTTCAAAGAAAAATTAAACCAAAAGTACAGAGTTCTCATATATCCCCAGCCCCCACACATGCAAAGCTTCCCCTTTTATCTACATTCCCTACCCGAGTGGGACATTTATTACAATTGATGAACTACATTGACACACCCTTATCACCCAAAGTCTATAGTTTACATTAGGATTCATTGTTGGTGTTGTACATTCCATGGGTCTGGACAAATACGTAGCGATGTGTAGCCAGAATTATAGTATCACACAGAGTGTGCCTCACCTACTCACTCCCTTCTCCACTATAACCCCTGACTGCACTGTTTTTTTTACTGTGTCATAGTTTTGCCTTTTCCACAATGTCATATAGTTGAAATTATAAAGTATATACCTTTTCAGACTGGCTTCTGTCACTTAGAATTAAGTGACAGAAGGTTCTTCCATGGAACCTTTTAAGGTTCCTCCATGGTTTTCATGGCTTAGCAGCTCACTTCTCTTTAGCACTGAATACCACTCCACTGTCTGAATGGACCACAGGTCCTTGATGCATCTGCCTACTCAAGGACATCTTGGTTGCTGCCAGGCGTTGGCAATTTTGAATAAGGCTGCTATGAACATCCATGTGCAGAGTTGCAGGTTTTTGTGTGGACATACATTTCAGCTCCTTTGGATAATACCAAGGAGTGAGATTGCTGGGCTGTATGGCAAGATCATATTTTGTTTTGTAAGAAACCATCAAACTTGTCTTCTAAAGTGGCTGTGCCATTTGCATTCCCACAAGCAGTGCATGAGAGTTCCTATTGCTTCACATCCTCTCCAGCATCTGGTGTTGTCAGTGTGTGGGTTTTGGTCCACCCTATTAGGTGTGTGGTGTTATCTCTCTGTTTTACATTGCATTTCCCTGATGACTTACATATAATGTGAGCATCTTTTCATGTGCTTATTTGACATCTGTAGATATTCTTCAGTGAAGCATCTGTTAAAGTCTTTGACCCATTTTCAATGGGGTTGTTTTCTCATTCTTGAGCTTTAAGAGTTCTTTGTATATTTTGGATAATATCCTTTATCCGTGTGTTTTTTGCAAATATTTGCTCCTAGTCTGTGTCTTGTCTTCTCATTCTCTTAACACTGTATTTCACAGAGCAGAGTTTTTAATTTTAATGTAGTCCAGTGTATCAACTTTTTCTTTTCATGGATCATGACTTTGGTGTTACATCTAAAAAGTCATTGCCATATCCAAGGTCATGTAGGGTATGACCTTTTCTCCTAGGTTATCTTCTAGGAGTTTTGTGGTTCTGTGTTTTACATTTATATCTGTAAGCCAGTTATTTTTATGATGATTGTAAGGTCAGTGTCTAGGTTTATTTATGTGGATATCCTGTAATTTTTTTGATAGTCAGCATGATGTACCGAGTATAGGAACTGCTATAAATAGCTCCTGAGTTATGTGGTTGTAGGTATCAGGGGAGGGGAAGTGTTTTAGAATCCTATGATGATGTCTCAGCCTATAGTCAACCTCTGGACTGTGAACTTCTCATGTGCTTCTCAGTACCCCCCACCCCAAGCAGGGGTGGGACAGGATGGCTAGAGTGGGCTGGGGTTGGGCATTCCCTTCCCCAGGTCAGTTAGGCTCTGTTTGAATAGATTCTCTGTGAGGGCAGACCTTGTTCAAAAGAACAGAGTGCTCTGGCTTATGTCAAAACTGTTTCTTCTCTGGCTCCACCCACCAGGGGGGTTTCTGATATTCACTGTGAGTACCTGGTAGAGATCTAGGAGGTAAAATGCGAAAGCTATGTGCCCCCTACACCTGGTGACTTGATCTCCCTGGAGTTTTTAACTCTCAAAGTTGGCCACACTGAGTGTACAGTAATATTTGCCAATCACAGTCCAGATTCTCCTGCCATGGAGACTGCTGCTCTGATAAGTTTTGATTCTCTGTGTTTGCCTGTCAGTGTCTTCAATTTGGGAAGCGGCATTTTGCCCTGTGATCTCACTTCTCTTATGGATCTAAGAGTTGTTGATTTTACAGTTTGTTCAACTTTTTACTTGTTAGGACAGAGTGATGATTTCCAGGCTTCTTACATGCTGGACCAGAAACTGGGAAGTCACTACCTTCCAAACACTCAGTCCTAGAAGCTGGTTTCTTTCTGAAACCCAAGGCAAATATGGCAGGGTATCATCTGTACTTGACCCTGCTTTGAAAGATCTAGTTAAAAACTTGCTGCCTTGCTGTGGGGGCAGGGAGGGGATGGGAGGATGTGGAGGAGTCAGAATAAGTTCCCTTGTATTAGAACTTCCACATTGTTTCTGACCTCCCCCTGCATGTTCTTTCTGTGAGTCATGTTAATTTATTAATATGCAATTTAAAAGCCATATTTTAGTGTACTTTACTTGAAGCTTCCTTTCTGTCTTCCCACACCCTGGACATTTTCCCGGAGTTCACTTCCCATTTAGGAACTCAGTTCAAAGGTCACTTCCTCAGGAAGCTTTCCCTGACTGCTGTCCTTCCTCTAAAAACATCTCAGATTGAATTATACATTTGTGTGATTTGTGTGATTATTTGCCCCATTAGACTGGACATTTTATTAGTGGATGGCAAGCACTGGCTTTGGTTTTGCTCACTGTGGGATCCCTAGTGCCCAAAGCAGTGGCCGACACCTAGTAAATATTTGTTAAATGAATGAATGGATGAAATTTCCTCACAGCCACACACCTTGTCATATAAACTGTTGTTCTCTCTCTTTATCTAGCTTCTATCTTCCAACTCTATATAATTCTGGTGAATGATTTTACTCCTGTGCAGACTAATGGAAGTGTACATAGAGATGATGCCCTTTAAAATAAACATTGACACCTTCTCCTGGGATCCTGGAGGCACCTCTCAAGGTGGTGCATTCATTCTTGACAAGCAGAACCTTTGACCGCAGCTCTGTCCTCACTGGACACTTAAATCCCGATTGCTGTGCAAACTGCTAGATCAGGAGAACCAGTAGTCAGCATGCTAGAACCAGCACCCCCCTGGCAGTTAGGGGACCCATAGTCTCATTTCTGCACCCATAGTTTGTTAGCCCTGTAGCCTGGACACACCACTTCCATCTCTGAACCTTAGCTTCTCCAGCCAAAAAAAAAAAAAAAAAGGGTTATCACACCATTGCTGGGAAAGGTGATGTGCCAACTGTAAGGAACTCTGTATAGTCAAATGTTATTTCTTAATACCACCCGCCAAATGCATGTGGGAGAGACTGGAGGCAATTTCTAATGCTGAGGTCCAGGCTCTTGGCTCCACACCTAGGTCTGTGCCTTAAGGCAATGACTTGGGTCATTTATGCCTAAAGCTTCCTAGGAGATGAGGAAGGACAGATTTTTAAAATACCTAACACAGCAGCAAAATTCTCTTCAGTCTTTTCTATTTGCAAACGTTGTTCATGTAATGCTCTTCTTTCTTCGTGGCCGTCATTTTGTATTTTCTCACTGACATTTTCCTGTGATGACATTATTAGTATCTGGTTTCCTAAAAGCTACCAACCCTAACAACAGAGCAGCCTTTAGGCAAGATTGTGATGTAGGTGAAGGTCATTTCAGGGATGTTCAACCCCTCTCATCCCTGGCTTCCTTTTCTTTCTGTCCCAAGGGCTCCTCCACAACAGCTATAGAAACTTACATTATTTATTTCCTTTCCTCAAATGTGCAGTGAGGAAGGATCTAATATCTTTATTCTCATCAGGGTATAAGTTATCCATGGCAGTAGGTGGCACCCAGGGCCTCTGATTCAGTGGGAGCTGGTCTGCATTTTTAACAAGTTCCCTGGGAGAGCTGACCAATAGACTAAGTACCTCGAAGGCAGGGGATGTGTTGGTTGGCTCACTGCTGAATCCTTGGCAGGTGGAACAAGAGTTGGCTTATGGTGAGTGTTCAATAAGCTGCTGAATGAGGGTGCCCAGTATAGGAAACCATTGCATAAATGTCTTCCCTTCTTCTCTTACCTCCTTTGCAACTCTATGAATTTGTTCAGTAAATCCTTACTTGATGTCTTCATCAGGTTCTTGGAACTGCAGCAAAAAGATAGCAAAACCAATTTTACCGTAGGCTAATTGATGCAGACAAGAGTAAGTTCCTAGGGCATCTCATCAACGCTGAACAAAATGGCGTTATTTGAGGATCTCCTGTATCTGAGTATATCAGTTTGCTAGAGTTGCCATAATTAAGCACCACACACTGGGTAACTCAAATAACAGAAACTTCCTTCCTCATATTTCTGGAGGCTGCAAATCCAAGATCAAGGTGTGGGCTGGGTTGGTTTCTTCCGAGGCCTCTCTCCCTGGCTTGTGGCTGGCCATCTTCCTCTGTGTCCTCACATGGTCTTCCATCTGTGTCTGTGTCCAATCTCTTCTTCTCATAAGGACACTGATTAAATTAGATTAGAGCCCCCCTTAATAACCTCATTTTAACTTAATGACCTCTTTAAAGTCCTTATCTCCAACTAGAGTCACATTCTGGGGTACTTGGGGGGTTAGGGCTTCAGCATACAAACTTTGGGGAGACACAGTTCAGTCCAGAACACTTAGCAAACCCTCAAGGTCCTATAATGATTTAATCATAGGATTTTACCTGTCAGGCAGGAGATAGGGGGAGCGCCTGTGATATATCCAGCTTTTCTGGTGTCTGTGCGCAGTCATCCCCAACAAGCAGCCACTATAAATGGAACTGGTCCTAAAGAAACACAGTTTTCTCCAGGACTCTGAGCAGCTGATTGGGCAGCTCACATGTTATAATTGTGGCCACGACAAGGACAAAGTGAAATGCCTTAGGTACAGTGACATGGAATGCAATGAATGAGCATCGGGCAATGGGAGAGGCAGAAGGGACTCTTGCAGCCATAAAATGCTAATAATGTATTTAAAAAAACTATTTTCTTGAGGCAGACTTGTTGTTTGATATTTCACTCTTATTTTCAGTGGGATTTTTTTAAAGGAAAATAAACCCCGAGTAAATTAGAATGTTGCAATCTAATACCATGTTCCAACTCATAAATGTTTTTCTTCAGAGTTCATTTGGAAGCATTTCAGACAGATCGTTAGCATTATTACTTTTTGGGATAAAATCACGCTTTTTTTTTCAAACATTTCTTCCTCAACTCATAACCTTCATTTCAGTAATATTTTGCATGTTGCAATAAAAACGCAAGGAAGAAAGGCTGCCTCTATTTTTAGATGAATACATTTGCCAAACTCTGGAGACTTGTCTAAGAGACTTGTCTAAATGCCTGCTTCCCACGGATGTGGGCTCTTTTTCCAGTTCCAGACACATAAGCCAATTTCATAACCCACTTACAAGTCAACATTGCCATGTTTACACACCATCTTTAACCCCATCATTTCACACATTATCTTTAATTCCATCATTTCTCTTAACATCATCCTTGTATGCAAGTGAGCAGGCCATGGGTGGGTCCAGGTAAAAGACAATCTTCATTCATGTGGGAAGGGGCTTAGCAGAGACAGAGCTTGGGTGAGAAGTGCCCACAGGAAGTGCTGGGAGCTGTGAGCATCAGCAGTGCCAAGAGGGGAGCCAGCAATCTGTGGACCATGAGTTCAGGCAGCTGAGTCCTGGAGGTGAGCAGGCTGATGTCCAGGTCTGGTTAAGCCAGGGACAGAGCCAGAAAGGGGCTGTCCCACTGTGGAGACAAGAGAAGAGCCAAACCCTGCAGGAGCAAAGCTGACTCAAGAGACAAAGGCAAGTCCTGGATTATAAATCAGAGCAGAGGGAGCGTAGTCATGGGACCCCATCCAATTCTACTGAACTCTTGGCTCTCCCTCCTGGAACCTTGAGGACTTCACCAGAGATTTGGCAATGGATGGTGACTTGTCCAGAGTCATTAGGAAGCCAGTGGCAAACTGAAATTTAGGATCCCTAATTTTTTACCCTGTACTCAGTAATTTTCCACTTGAAATAAAAACGTTGCATTTAAAAGAGGGCTTCAAAAATGTTAGGGATTCAACAAGAGACAATTTACATATCAAAATCAGCGTGTAGGTGCACAAAAACCTGTAAATCTTTACAGTGACTTTCCAAAGATTGGAAACAACTTCTGCCCCTTAGCCAGAGGTGGATACACAAACTGTGGGCCATCCACACAGTGGAATACTACTCAGCAATGAAAAGGAATGAACTTTGGACACGTGCAATGCCACAGATGCATGGCAAGTATACTAAGCTGGGTGAAAAAAGCCAGGGCTAAATGGCTACACACTGTGAGCCTCCGTTATACAATGTTCTGGAGAACAGATGAGTAGATGTGGAGGCTCGGGGTGGAGGTGGGTGGGGGCATCACTCCAAAGCAGCATGGGGACACTGTTGGGTGATGGAACTGTCCTCTTCTGGACTGTGGTGGTGGTGGTTACAAGACCAGATGCATTTATCAAAGCTCTCAGAACAGAATACTGAGAAAGAATCAAATTTACTGTATGTAAAATAGACCTTAATTTTAATTTTTTAAGAGAAAAAAATAGCCTGCAGATATGCTCCTGGGAGGTAGCATGGAAAAATAGTTAAACAGGTGGGCTCTGTAGCCAGAAGGCCTGGGTTTAAAGCTTGTCCTCCATACCTAAGATTGTGGTAACAAAGGAATTATATATTTAAAATGTTTAGAAAGCTACCTTTTGTTTTATACACCTTTGTGTAATTGTTCAATGTATCCCAAGGATAAATACCTAGAAGTGCAAATGCCAGTCAAAGGTTTGCATTGTCATATGTGTCACCAAACTACCTCTCAAGGAAATTATGCCACTTTTCCCAAGAAGACATACAGATGGCCGAAAGACCTATTAGAAGATGCTCAGCCTCACTAGCTATTAGGAACATGCAAATCAATGATGACACCACCTCTTGGCTATCATCAATAAGACAAGAAAGAACAAGTTTTGGAGAGGATGTGGAAAAAAGGGAATGCTCATATAATGCTGGTGGGAATGAAAATTGTTACTTTATAGGCTTTATGCAAAACAATATGAAGTTTCCTCAAAAAATTAAGAATAGAGCTCCTTACCATATGACCTAGCAATTCCTCTTATGAAAACTTGAAAATACTTATTCATAAAGATATATGTACCCCTGTGTTCATTGCAGCATTATTCACAATAGGCAAGACAGAAATAACCTGTGTCCTTCAACAGATGAGTGGACAAAGAAGCTGTGGTCCACATATACAATGGAATACTGCTCAGCTGTGAGAAAAGATGACTTACTGCCATTTGAGACAATATGGGTGCATCTTGAGAACATCACGCTGAGAAAAATCATATGGAAAAGGACAAGAACCATATGATTTCACTTCCTATGTGGGATATAAAATAGAGAGCAACAAACAAAAACTCATAGACACAGATAACAGTGTAGAGGATTATCAGAGGGGAAGGGAGAGAAAGAGGGTGAAGGGGGTGAAATATATGATGGTAGAAGGAGACTGGACTTAGGGTGGTGAGCATGTAATGCAATACACAGATGCAAGTATAACAATAAAAAACATTAAAATTTTTTGAAAAGAAAAAAAATAAAATATAAAGCAATAAGAAAAAAAGAATCATACGTTTGAAACTTATATAATGCTATTAACCAATGTTACCCTGAAAGATTTTATTAAGTTTTCAAAAATTGTGCCAGTTGATATTCCCACAAACAGAGCATGGGAGTTGTTGGTCCTTGGCTTTCTACTCAGTAGTGCCTAGTACTAATTTTTATATCTTTCTAATTTGAAAGGTCAAAAGTGGTATCTCCTTATTCCTTTCATTTGTATTTCCTGATGACTAATGAGGTTGAAAATCTTTTCATATATTTATTGATCATAGCTATTTATTTTATGTTAATTGCCTATTTATAATCTTTGTATTAGAATGTTTATAGTTTTATTATTAACTTATATGAGTTTCTATTATGCATTAGGGTTAATAATAATTAACCTTTATTTTTTACTAGGTACCATTCTTTTAATCATTGAAAAATACTCACATTTGATAAGTCATATACATTAAAAACATCTTCCCTCATTTTTTTCACTGCTCTTTTGACCTTGCTCAGATTTTTAGCTAAAGTTTACATTTTAAAATTTCTTTTGTGACCCCTACATTTTTTGGTCATTTTTAAGGGAGTCTGCCCTTTAGAGAAACCATAACCTTTTTGTGCAATTGTTAGGTTTACATTTCCATGTTTCTCATTTATTTAGAGGTTCTTTATAGCAACTCTCATTGTCCAGAATTATTTTAAAATATTAATTTTTTAGAGGGCTTCCCTCTATGTCAAGATGGCTACATAGGCAGACATGGCTCACCTCTTTATACAACTACATCAAAATTGCTAATAAAATATAGAACAGCCATCACTCAGAAGTTTAAGAAATCAAGTTGAGTAGAAGTATGACAACTATGGAATTAAAGAAACCACATCCATCCAGACTGCACAGGGGGTGCAGATGCAGAACAGGTTGCTCCCTCACCTAAGTGTGGGGGATAAAACCTTGGGACGGATAACTTGGAAGCAAAGAATCCCAGCCCCACACTAGGCCTCCCAGCCCAGGGCTCCAGTGCCAGGATGATAAGTCCTCACAAATTCTGGCTGCAAAAACCAGTGGGGATTGAGTCAGTGGAAAAAACTTCTGGAGCCCCAAGCAGTTTCTCTTAAAGAACCCATACACAGACTCGCCTATTCAGACTCATTCCCTCTGAGCTCCAGTGTCAGAGTGACAGCTTAAAGGACAGCAGTGGTGTAGTGGGAGAGGCTTCTGAAGTATCTGCCATTAGGATGAGTGGAGGACATTGTCTCTTCTCTGAGTCCTCCCACACGTAGAGCCATGGAGCCAGCAGGCTGGTGCCATACTTGAGACTCCATCAACCGGGATAACACGGTTTGACCTGCCTTGGAGATCCCCAGAGACTCCACCCCATCCAATTTAGAGGCCCAACCAAGCTGCTTTTCCATATGAATGGCTGGTCTTGGATCCTGGTTCCCAACTTCCTACATCCTATCAAACAAGCAACAGCTGGCCTCAGGGAGCCCCAGGCCAGGCATTAGCAGCAGTCGGTTTAGTTTCACAGCTTGGCTTCACCTGAGAATCTCACAGCCCAGCACAAGGAGCAGCCATCTCAGATTGCTTTATAGCTCAGGAAGGGTGGCCCCTGGCAAAACACAGGTGGGAGCTGACCTTGGCCTGCACCACCCAGGAAATCCCAGGGCCTGTGTACTCAGTGGACAGCTACAGACCACTTCAGAGCAGTCACCCTGCCCCTGCACAGCTGATCCTCCACAGAGGGTGGTTGGTGGTGGTCAGCAGTCACAGCCAATCCTTGCAACTGACTGGCCTAGGTAAATCCCTCCCATTGATCTGCCAACAGCAACCAAAGCTCAACTACAAGAGGAGGGAGCACTCAGTACACACCTCAAGTACTTAGCTTGGGTGATAGGGGAGGTTGTGCTACTGAACCCTACAGCACACTTACTACATTAGGCCACACTACTGAGACAGAGAGTCATAGCAGCTCTACCTAATACATAGAAACAAACACAGGGAGGCTGCCAAAATGAGGAGAGAAAGAAACACGGCCCAAATGAAAGAACAGGTCAAAACTCTAGGAAAAGAACTAAAAGAAATGGAGATAAGCAATCTATCAGATGCAGAGTTCAAAACACTGGTTACAAGGATGCTTAAGGAACTTAGTGAGGACCTTAACAGCATAAAAAAGATCCAGTCAGTAACAAAGAATACACTAATTAAAATAAAGAACAATTTACAGGGCAACAACAGTAGACTGGAAGAAGCTGGGAATCAAATCAGTGATTTGGAACGTAAGGAAGCAAAAAACAACCAATTAGAACAACAAGAAGAAAAAAGAATCCAAAAAAAATGAGGATAGTATAAGCAGCCTCTGAACAACTTCAAGAGGTCCAACATTCACATCATAGGGGTGCCAGAAAAAGAGAAGGAGCAAGAAATTGGAAATCTGTTTGAAAAAATAATGAAAGAAAACTTCCTAATTTGGTGAGGAAATACACATTCAAGTCTAGGAAGCACAGAGAGTCTCAATCAAGTTGGACCCCAAGAGGACCACACCAAGACACATCGTAATTAAAATGCCAAGGGTTAAAGATAAAGAGAGAATCTTACAAGCAGCAAGAGAAAAGGAGAGAGTTACTTATAAAAGAGTTCCCATAAGACAGTCAGCTGATTTCTCGATGGAAACTGCAGACAAAAGGGGACTGGCAAGAAGTATTCAAAGTGATGAAAAACAATAACCTACAACCTAGATTACTCTATCCAGCAAAGCTATCATTTAGAATGGGAGGGTAGATAAAGTGCTTCCTGGACAAGGTAAAACTAAAGGAGCTCATCATCACTAAGCCATTATTATATGAAATGTTAAAGGGACTTATTTAAGAAAAGGAAGCTCAAAACTATGAAGATTAAAATGACACCAAACTCAGAACCATCAACTGAATCCAAATAATAAAATAAAAAAACAAAAACAAACTAAGCAAACAACCAGAACAGGAACAGAATCATAGGTATGAGGATCATTTGGAGGGTTGTCAGCTGAGTGGGGGGAGGGGGAGGAAAGAGGAAATGGTTCAGGGATCGAGAAGCAAAATTGGTAGGAACAAAATAGGGGGACGTTAAGAACAGTATAGGAAAGGGAGAAGCCAAAGAACTTAGGTGCACAACCCATGGACATGAACTAAAGAGAGGAGAGCTTGCTGGAGGGAAGGGAGGTACCAGGCGGAGGAGTGCAAAAGAAAAAAATTGGGACAACTGTAACAGCATAATAAATAAAGATACTTAAAAATATTAATTTTTTAAAATTCCAAAATAAAAAGATGCTGCCTGATGGCATTTTCTGCAACAGACTTCAGCATTGGTATTTCTCAACAAGATGAGAGAGCAAGAAATGACAAGCAAGAAGGCAGCAGATGAGAAGTCTCAGAGTTTATGAACTGTGGCACTCGGGTGGCCGTGGTGATTTTCCCGCTGTCTTCCCCTTCAGCTGTCCCCCAGGAAGTTTTTATTCTCTCCTCCCTGCACCCTGCCCACCTAAACCCAAATATCAAATCTACACTCAAAACAAGGCTGATGTTTTCAAATAGAACTTCTTCCAACTCCAGAATTTTCTTCATAGATTAATGAAATCTGACTCTGAAGTCCAACTACCACTTTAAAAACTTGGCTCTTCTTTTTCATTTAAAAATAACAATTTTGGAGAAGTGAAACACAAAACAGAGGTGTAATATATCTCCTATGACCTCACATTTTTAGGGTTATTTTTTCTTGCCAACTGATCCTGCATTGATGCTAATGTCCCTTTTTTGTATCCTTAAAAGTACTTAGTTGTTCCGTCAAAAGCCAAAAGGAAAATAAACCATGTTTCTCAGGCAATGTGAGGTGCTAACAAAGGACTCCAGAATTTTGAGAATTGCTTTTGATTAGCAGGAAAGAACCAATTTTAGTTTCCATTTTTTTTTCTTTAAGGAAAAGAAATGGTGTCTTTGTATAAAGAAAGGCACAGTATTTTTTGTTGGTTTTCAGAATCTGCCTTCAAGAAATTTCTATAAGAAAGTAAACGTTAGGTAACAGCATAAGACCTGTTGTCTCAAAGTGAAGGAGAAAGTTTGCAGAGTTATGAATCCAAATATCAATACCAAAATTCTTTGTTTTTTGATTGTCATTTAAATTCCTAAACATGACAAAATACTGGAAAATTAAAGACAGTTGTGTATGTGGGTGCTTGTGTGTGTATACGTGTATATCTTTTGCTTAAAGACAAGTGGTTGATCATGCAAGTTGTATTACTTCATACTGAATTAAATTGGGGAAAAAGTATGCTTGGTTTCTACTATCCAGAAACCACAAAATACGAAAAGGTTGGTGTGAAAAGAAATCCTTTTCCCGTCCTCAATGTACATAGTTCAAATCTTTTCTTGTTATATTTAAACTATATCCATGTATGACCATCAGTGTGTTTTGGGTTCCTCTGCTGGTATGAAAGATGGAAATAAGACCATTAACTTGGCCCTTCTGGGTGGCTCTGTTGGTGAGAGCTCTGTCCTGTATGCCAAAAATGTTGCTGGTTCGATCCCCAGGCAGGGCACGTACCTAGGTTGTGGGCTTGATCCCTGGCTGGGGCACATATGGGAGGCAGCAGATCGATGTTTCTCTCTCACATTGATGTTCTTCTCTTTCTCCCTCTCTCAAAAAAAATCAATAAACATATTTTTGGGTGAGGATTAAAAAAAGCATTAATTTCTACCAAAAAATATATATGTGTGTGTGTCTCTATACATTATATATTTATGTGTATATGTATATATATAGGTGTGTGTACATACAGGGTGGGGCAAAAGTAGGTTATAGTTGTGAGTACTCAAAACACAGAGTTTACTCTTGTATTATTATTTATTATTTTTTTATATAAACAACTATAAACCTGCTTTTGCCCCACTCCATGTATATACACAAATATAAATATACAAGGTCTGTCCAGAAGTTATCCAGTCATGTAATATGAAAAATTGAGACATATATTAAAGAAGGTATAAGATACAAAACATTGTACATAGGACAGTGGCGCCTCAGTCTCCTTCAAAGTAGGCTCCTTGGTACTTCACATATTTCTCCCAATTACCAACAGTTACCCTGTCATATTTTCCTGAATCTCATTGACAGTCTGAAATCTCTTCCCTTTCAAAGGTGATTTTAGTTTTGGGAAAAGCCAGAAGTCACGGGTGCGAAATCCGGGCTGTAGTGGGGCTGAGTCACCTGGGTGATTTGATGTTTCACCAAAAAACTCTGCACGAGACATGATGCGTGAGCAGGCACATTGTCATGATAAAGCTGCCAGTCACTAGGTGTCCATAGCTGCAGCCTTCTGAATCATCTGAGTAGTTTTTGTGGAGGAATGTTCAAGTTTAACGCAAAAATTTGATGCAGATTTATCGCTCTATTCGTTCAGTCATTTTGAATGCAACGATCACACAGTACTCATGTTCACTCAACGGTGTCTACCAGCCCCAATGAAGTTGTCATTGTTCACGCATGTGCATTCCAGTCCATTCTCCTTGGCTGCCAGGTTACATCAATGTCACCCAAACCGTCTTCGTTATGTTAACAATGACTGGACTTTTTCCACACAAACCTTGTATGTGTGTATATATTATGCATAATATATATACATGTATATGGAAACCACGTACTACTTATCAAAACATATCACATATTTTGGAAGGACAAACTGGTTATGAACACAAATCAGCAGATCAATTTTCCTGCCAGAGGGAGATCGGAGATTTTTAATGTCCCGTGCACCAATGCTTCCAACCTGTTCCAGCAGGCACGATACCAAGGTGGTGTCTCAAAAGAAAAACATACTTTTGTGGTAGATAACTGTGTTCTTGGCCTCTGAAAGGCTATGGCCACATTCTCATAAAAAAAAAAAAAAACCTGTGGCCTATTTTGCCAGTTATTTTATTTTTCTAGAGTAGGAAAATTCCCACCCTAAGGCACAGGAATTCTAAAGAAAAAGGCCTTCTGCTCAAGATCATGAGGAGGGTGTTTGTCAACTTATCATCTCTAATGATAACCTAGCCATGGTGCAGCCACTGTATTACTTTCTAGAATTTTCTGGAGTAGAGCCTCTGTGTGTTTGTGTGTTTGTGTATGTCTCCAAATACCTACAAGTGCACATGTAAAAATCCGGCAGAATTTAACTGTAGTTTACATTAGCTTGTGTTAATAACCATCTCTCTCCTCTTGAGGATATTACCTTGTCATTACTTATCGCCCTATTTCACAGGCATTTATAAATCCCTGCTCTGAATCTGGCTCTGTGCTTGGTGCTGTGTATGCAAAGATTATTTATATCAACCCATGCCATCCCATAAAGTATTTGTGATATGCAAACCTGAAGAAAGATTCCTGCCCTCGAGGAGCTTACAGTCCTGTCATTTTTGCCATTTCCAGAGAATTGATTCTTATAATTCATGTTATTTCCAAAATGTCTGCTCTTGGTATATAAATGTTTGGATCCAAAAACAAAGCACATAATTCCTCTTCAATCGGTTTTCATAACGAAACTCTCCTGGCCGGTGTCATGTCAACAGTTAGGGCTCAAGCCAAGGTTACGCTTGTCTAAACACTGAGCCCACGATTACACAGGAAGAACAGAGTTCGTGTTTCTTCAAGTCAGTAGCTGTTTTTTCTCTGACATAGTAAAAAGTCACTGATATACTGGAAGAGACGAATATAACAGGAAAAAAGTGAAAATAGTTATAAAGTCGAAGTTATGGTATGATTTTTTCAAGTGGTAGACTTAGAAAATTTGGCTTCTGGCTTCAAAGATCTGAACCCTACATGTTAGCCAATTGCTGAGGACAATCTGTGAGCATGAACCCTCAAATGGTCTAAGATTGCCCCACCGCCCAAGTTGTAGCCCTTTTCTTAATGTATTATTTAATCTCACAGATATAAAGATAGATCCTCTGATGGCCTTCATTTAACTTACTTCAGCATTAGTGCTCACATCTTTTAAAATGTGGAGCTTTGGCGTCTAACCCTGGGCTATTGTCTGAACTGGATTCTGTGTGGATGAAACCAAAGACGTTCCGGCCTTGGTTTTCACCATGAAGATGTTTGAGTCTGTTTTTTTAAACAAACAAACAAACAAACATTTTTAGCCAAAATTACTGTACCTTAGGTCGAATTCTTCCAGAGTAGACTTTAAGAAAAGGATTAGAAAGCAAGCAATTTCTGACTTCCGGCCAAGATGGAGGCGTAGCTGGACATGTTGTTCCTCCTCTTACAACCAAGACTAAGGACAACAAAAATATAGAACCAAAAAAAAAGAAAACCCAACTAGGACAGAGAGAAAATTGAATTGTGCGGGAGTCTGACAACGATGATTCACCGGTAAGAGGGGCGGAGTCAGCAGCTGGCAGAGTGGAATCACGGGCAGGATAAGCTGGTGGTGGTCCCGGGTGGGCAGTCACTCCAGGCGCACAGGCGGCAGGGTTGCCGCACACGAGGTGGCCAAGAGGAGCGTACAAGGCGGTGGACTGCGGACTGCGGACACACATTCAGATAAACCAGGTGTGATGGGGCAGCAAGATGATGCAGGGCCCCAGCACCGGGAAGTGAAGCCTAAAAGCACCAACTGAAAATACTTGTAGGGGCTGAGGTGCTGGGAGGGAGTCCCAGCCTCACAGGAGAGTTCGTTGGGGAGACCCATGGGGTCCTGGAGCATGTGCAGGTCCACCCACCTGGGAATCAGCACCAGAGGGGTCCATTTGCTTGGGGGAAGTGGCGGAAGTGACTGAAATCTGGCAGAGAGTGGAGCAAGCACCATTGTTCCCTCTTGGACCCTGCCCCCACATCCAGCATCACAACACAGCCACTGGGCTGCCCTAATCTGGTGAATGCCTAAGGCTCTGCCCCTCACTATGTAACAGCCACCACCAGACAAGAACAAAAAAAACAAAACCAAGGATGGCTCAAAAGGGAGAACAGACTGGGGCCCCGGAGCTAATTCATCTGAGCCACCAGGAAGTGGTCAACCTATCAGATGCAGAGCTCATAGGTAGCCAACCTATCAGAAGCACAGTTCAAAGCTCTGGTGATCAGGATGCTCACAGAATTGGTTGATTTTGGTCGCAAATTAAAGGAACAAATGGAGGCTACAATAAGTGAAATGAAGAAAAATGCACAGGGAACCAATAGTGATGGGAGGAAAACTGGGACTCAAATCAATGGAGTGGACCAGAAGGAAGAAAGAAACAACCAAATGCAAAAAAATGAAGAAACAAGAATTCAAAAAAAATGAGGAGAGGCTTAGGAACCCCAGGACATCTTTAAATGTCCCAACATCCGAATTATAGGCGTACCAGAAGGGGAAGAGGAAGAGCAACAAGTGGAAAACCTATTTGAACAAATAATAAAGGAGAGAGAACTTCCCCAATTTGGCAAAGGAAATAGACTTCCCGGTCCAGGAAGCTCAGAGAGTCCCAAAGAAGTTGGACCCAAGGAGGAACACACCAAGGCACATCATAATTAAATTAGCCAAGATTAAAATGAAGGAGAGAATTCTAGAAGCAGGAAGAGATAAAGGCAGAATCGCCTACAAAGGAGTTCCCATCAGACTGTCAGCTGATTTCTCAAAAGAGACCTTCCAAGCAAGAAGGGGCTGGAAAGAAGTATTCCAAGTCATGAAGGTCAAGGACTAACATCCAAGATTGCTCTATCCAGCAAAGCTGTTATTTAGAATGGAAGGGAAGATAAAGTGCTTCTCAGATAAGGTCAAGTTGAAGGAGTTCATCATCACCAAGCCCTTATTATAGGAAATGTTAAAGGGACTTATCTAAGAAAAAGAAGATAAAAAATAGGACAGTAAAAAGACAGCCAACTCACAGATACTAACAACCACACCTAAAACAAAAGCAAAGTAAGCCAACAGCTAGACCAAGAGCAGGAACACAGAAATGGAGATCACATGGAGGGTTAGCAACAGGGGAGCGGGAAGAGGAGAGAGGGGGACAAGGTACATAGAACAAGTAGCACAGACGGTGGGTAGAAAATAGACAGGGGGAGGGCAAGAATAGTGTGGGAAAAGTAGAAGCTAAAGAACTTATGACACATGGACATGAACTAAAGTGGGGAATGTGGGTGGGAGGGGGTGTGAAGGGTAGAGGGGAATGATGGGGGAAAAATGGGACAACTATAATAGCATAATCAATAAAATATAATTTTAAAAAAGGAAGCAAGCAATTTCTTTGAGAAATAGTCCAAAGAAAACATCAGGAAGGGAGTAGGGAAGAGAGATGTGGGAAGGAAGGCATAATGACGGGTTATTATAAAGAGGCTGGTACTGTGGACAACCAGGGCTCTGTGTGGTGGGGAAATCCGGGAGACGGGGAAATACATGCCTCAGTGTTATCTCACCTGAGGGGTGATCCATCTCAGCCCAGCCAAGAGAGTCATAGCTGCCACCAGTCTGACCCCGTTGCTATGTCCTGGAAAGGTGAATGTCAAGGGAATGTGACTCCAAATCATTTCCCTGTGAAAACTCCATTAAACCAATTTAATTCAAACCAATTTAATTCCTTGATCACTTTTCCATATGGAGTGTCGAATGTATTCCCCCCTCTTCTTTTTTTCTTTTTGATTTCTGTTCTAGAATTAAGCAATTATAGTTTCAATATTCTAAGTTTTCTCCTGTGGCCATTATTTTTTACCACATCCAATGTCCTCATGTCTACCTCTAAACTGAATTCTGCATACTTAGTCATTGTCATTTTTATTTTCATTTGATTGTAATCACCAAGAGTGACCATGATAAGTTAGATTAAGGAAAACAGAGTTCTGCCTGTATGTTAGCCAGTTGCTGAGATCATGGTGAGCGTCACCCCTCAAATAGGGTAAGATCGCTCTGCTGCCCAGGGCTGCTGCCACCCAGCTCTGCTGCCACCCAGCTCTGGTGTCACCCAGCTCTACCTCTTCCTAGTGTTGTGGACTTTAGTGAACTTACAGGTTAGCCTCCTTAAGCTTCAATTTACTCACAGGCAAAATTGTGCTGATAATAGAGACTTCCAAACTTCTTGTTAGGGATCAGGTAACGTAAGTTGTTTAGAAAAATTTCCAGCCTGTGGTAAATGTCTAATATCTGTTATTTATTATCATTGTTGTTATTTAAGATCATTATAATGATATGCCGATTATTTCATATACTGCTGATCACTTTGCCAAAAGTATACTCACCATTCACACTATGTGTAAAGGGCAAATGGTTGTGTCAAGACGACAAAGTGTCCCACTCTGTTGGTAATACTGCTTGCCTCGCAGGGTTGTGGCTGGTAGGAGAATAATGAAACAATATGTTTAAGAGCCTGGTACATGGTAGGCACTCTGCACATGCTTTTTCCCCTTTTGCTTTCCTTAAGGGATGTGCCTTGACTCTGGAGGGTGGGAGAGGTAGTGTTGTGATGAGTTTCTTAAACATTTATAGAAGGTTGGCCTTCCTAAGTCCAGAAGGGTTTGAGAGCTGCTGGTTTACATGCCATATTAAACAATTATAGTGAAGTTCCAATATCCATTCTAAATGTCTTAAGGAAGGTACAATTTGCTGTTCTTATTGTTATGACTCTCACTGTGCAATTGGCATTTCAGGATACTCTACGTGCTATTTGTGATGATGAGCTCAGATTGTTTCTATAAAATTTATGCATGTGTTTTGTGTTTTTGTCTTTTTTAGATCTAATTGTGGGTGCATTCGGGACAGGAAAAGTAGCTGTTTATAGGTATGTGGTTGGTGGTATGCACATGTTGTTGTTTTCGATTGAGATATAATTGACACATAACACTATCTTAGTTTCGGGTGCATGACGTAAGGAACCAACACTGTACCCACTGTGACGTGATCACCGCAGGGAGTCTAGTTACTCTCCATCGCCACACACAGCAACAAATTTCTTTTGCTGGTGATGAGAACTTTTAAGATCTACCCTCTTAGCAACTTTCAAATACACAATACAGTCTTATTAGGTATAGTCACCATGCTGTTACATTGCAGGACTTATGTATTTTAAAACTGGAAATGTTATAAAGGTTATACAGGTGGCCTTTTGACCACCTTTACCCATTTTGCCCATGGCCCACACCACCCCTGCCACCTCTGGCAACCACCAATCTGTTCTCTGTATCTACAGGTTTTTAAAAAAATTCTTTTATTTTTTAAATTCCACATGTAAATGAGATCACATGGTATTTGTCTTTGTCTTAATTTTTTCACTTAGCATGATGTTTTCAAGGTCTTCGGTGTTGTTGCAATTATACGATTTCCTTTTTTATAGCTGAATAATATCTTATTGTATATATATACCACATTTGCTTCCTCCTTTAATCTATCAATGGATGTGTTTTTCTTATTTTTTGAACTGCATTTCTTTTTGTTGGTTTTGCCTTAAAGAGTATATCCCAACATTATTTGGGAGAACATTTAGATGTTCTTTTTAAAGTTTGGAGGGATTTTTTAATCACATTTTTTCTCTTTCGTTTATCCTTGTCTTTTTATTCTTGTACTTGATGACCAGACTTCCAGTTCCTACTAGCATAATGTTAAATAAAATATGAATCTTAGCAGAACTTATAAAACAAAACATTTTTAGGTGTTACTGTATTTGAACGCTCCCCTTTGCTTTAGAGATGCATCAGAATGTGCTTATAGAGAAGGACTGTGGGTGTGAGGATGTTACTCTGTCCCTTGGCCTCTGTAATCAGGTGAGGGCACTAAATTCGGGAACAGGAAATACCAGGAATTCATAGCCTCCACTAGCAAGCATTGAACAAATGCTTCAAAGTGTGTTCAAATGTGACAGGTCTGGCTTCAAACGCCTGGACATTCCCACACACTCACGGCTTGTCATCCTGGCCTAGTTCCTATAGCTTTCTGTGCCTCTGATTTTTCATCTATAAAATGGGGATAACAATATTTATTTTATAAGGTTATTTTGAAAAAATTAAGTGGGAATCTGCATGTAAAGTACACAGAATAGTAACTGATAGACAATTGGTGCTGAAAATTTTTAGATTTTTTTTCTTCTTAAAAAAGTTTTTCATGGGAATGGGAGACACTAAGTCAGGATATCAAGACAAAAGGAAGAGAGCCGACCCAGGTGTTCTGGGCACATACTGCCTGACCGGGCTCCACTCCTGGAGAGAGTCTACAGTTAGGTTTCCTCAAGTAGGTAAGATTTTCTTCTTCATCAGTTCCCAACACATACTCAGAGCACTGATTTATACCAGCCACTGTCCACTTTAGGTGACAGAGGGTCAGATGATTGAAAAGCCCAAAGTACCGCAAGGATGAGGCTCTGTTTGTTATGGCCACGAGGATGGGCCAATCAGAGCTTATGGAGTGAAACTGACTGGCAGCATCGATTCCTGTTGTCACCTGAAGCCTGGGCTTAGGCTTCCCAGCTATCATTTTGTGTAACTGAGCTTTAAAAATTGTCCTGTCCCCTTTTCCTATGACTTATATTCTCATCTGGTTATGGGTTGTGGGAATTGAGTTTAAATTAGTCCCTCCCCTCAAACTTGGCTGCAAATTAGAATCCCCTGGAAGGTTGTTGAACATTCCAGCAGCTGGGCCTGAGCCCAGTGATCTGACTCAGTTTGCCCGTGGTGGGCCGTGGGCATATCACCTGTGTGAAAGCTCCTGGATGCTTACATTTTCAGTCAGGATTGAGAACCACTGCTCTGTACAGAGCTAAATCTGCAACGCATGGCTAGAAAATTACCAAACTAAAAAAATTATTGGCCAATAAGGTGAGAACATTTGCAAAACTCAAGTACTTATTGACACAAATGACTATAGGATGATATATACAGATATAATAGCAGAACCCAGAGAAGCATTTCATGACAATCTCACCAGGTGCCATGAACCCACTCCATATGCAAAGCAGGTGTGTGGTGACTTTCTTTGCTGGGCCCAGGAAGGACAGCCTGTGTTTGTATTCACCAGCTCCTAGAGGTAATTAGTTGGGTCTGGTGCCCACCTGTTCAAGTGGTGAGGCAAATTCTCTGCACAAAGCCTGGGAATGTTGGTAGTGGCTTCTAGAAGTGGGGTGGGCTTCTGCCTTTGGCTCCTGTGGCTCATTGAAATTCTGTTTTCTCCCTGCAGAGCAAGGCCGGTGGTGACGGTGGATGCCCAGCTTCTGCTGCACCCGATGATTATCAATCTGGAAAATAAAACTTGCCAGATTCCAGAGTCTACGACCTCTGTGGCCTGGTGAGTTAGTGCAGCCAAATCACTCAGGGATTTTGTGAAGACACAGCTTCTTGGTCTGTCAGTCTGGGGTGGGCCTTGAGTTTCCAAAAAAACAAAACAAAACAAAACAAAACAAAAAGACTCCAAGAGGATGCTGATGCTGCAGGTCTGTGAACCAGACATGAGTAGCAAGCAGTAAGTCTTTCAAAAAAAATAAATAAATAAAAGCCAGATGCTGACATGATGCTGATTTTTTGGTTGTCAATTCATCACATGAAGGCTACCTCAGCCTGCAGACTCCAGGTGAGATGAGAAGTACAGGTGACTCTTGAATGACATAGGTTTAAACTATGCAGGTCCACTTAATATGCAAATTTGTTTTCAATAAGTATAGTTGGCCCTTTGTGTCTGCAGGTTTCCCATCCTCAGATTCAACTAACCATGGATCAAAAACAGTATTTTTGCCTCCCCAACCACAGATTCCCAACTGTGAATCAAAAAAGGTATTTTTGCATTCGTGACTGCAGATTCCCAACTACAGAGCTAAAACACTGTTTCCATCAGTGTTTGGTTGAATCTGCAGATGTGAGGGGCTGAACATAGAGTCAGAAGTTATACTGTGTGGGTTGGGAGTCAGCAACCCTACCCACCACCTATTCAAAGGTCAGATGTATAAAAACATTTAGGAAAGTTCCCAATGAAACAAATCTTGGAGCTCTCTTTCAGATTCTTGGCCTATTTAAAAAAAAAAAAGCATTAACCAATCTGAAAATATAATAAAAACCTTGACTTTTGCTTTTACATATACTATGGATACCACTTTTCAGACATAGTACCAGAGGGGACCCAGAAAAAAAAAACAGAATTTATTTATAAAAAAAATTGTGTATTTATTCTTACATGTTTAAACTTTAGTCACCTTCAAAACGTTCTCCATTTGGTGCAATACACCTATCAAGATGTTCTTCCCACTGCTCAAAACAGTGTTTGAACTCATAGATTTTCATCCCTTTTAGTGCTTCTGCCATTTTTTGTTTCATCTCTTCTACACCAGTAAAAGATTTCTCTTTGAGGACTTTTTTCATCCAGGAAACAAACAAAAATCACTTGGGATGAGATCAGGTGAATAGAGAGAGTGGCATATGGGGGTCACTCTAGTTTTGGTCAAAAACTGCTGAACACTTGGCGCAGTATGGGCAGATGTGCTCATAAACCACCCATCATGAAATGTGCAAACACATTGGAAGAGTCTTCAAAAAAATTCACTTAAGCTGAACGCAGCCTCTCACAACAACACCAGCTGGTACACTGATACAAATGGGTTCCTAGAACACTCACGTAGTGGGAGAAGCCTGTACTACTAAGGGGCCTCCCTCATAGTGTCTTTTTTTTCTTCCGTAGTCAAGCTTGGGTTAAATTACTTGATTTCCTTTGCTGAAAACAGATGTCAGTTTTCTAATGTAGCATGTACAGTTAGACAGAAGCTAAACATTATAAAAGTAGAGATTTTTGTGTCTGAAACTCTATTTTTGTGATGATGATCTCATCATCAGAATAGCAGGAGAATTATGCTTCCTTTGCTTGGGCCATTAGAGAGCACAGCTTATACAACTTCTGAAAGAAAGGGTTGCTTTGGGTCTTGCCAGCAATCCAAAGGGAGTACAAAGTGGAAGTTGATTTTAACACAGCCTGAGAAAACACCACCTTGTTTTTAATGTGTGTGTCCACAAGGCTCAGAAGTCTGTCCTACTGGGTAATGCCACAGGGTGTATCCTCTGAAAGACCAACAAACACTTGGCCTCTTTGAGATTTGCACTCATTTTCCAGAGATGTGCACTGACTCAGGCAGTCCATTTGGTTCCTGAGAATGGAGTCTTGACCCAAAGAAGTTCAGTGTTTCTGGCCAGTTTCAGCGTGCCTTTAGATGGCCTTTGGCTAGGAATTCATAGTCAAGTCAAAGTCTCTGCAGGTGGAGGGTGGGGGTGAGGAAGACCCCAAAGAATTCATTGAAAAACATTCTTTGCTGGGAGCTCCCATTCTTAGAGGCCTGTCCTCTCCTTAACCACCTTTTGAAAGTAGCTGAGGAATGTCCTAAGCACCCTTTAAAATGGTTTAAAACCATAAAATATTATAACGAAAACCTGATCTGAGAAAATAGGTGAAAGAGCCTCCACCTACCATTACCCTGGCATGATTAAAGAACATGACAGGAGCTGGGGGAGCCGCTTAGGTGTGAGTGTGAAAAACTCAGCATTTCCCCTGATGGTCCTGTGTTCGCACATCCCCAGCGGAGTGGGCTCCAGGCTAAAATCCTCTAAGCACGTGTTTGTGGTGTGCTCTGATACAAAGTGTTATTTCAAAGTAGGTGATTTTTCCCCAGGGTTTTTAGTACAGTACTTTTGTAAAATTTAAGAAGCTTTAACAGATTACGTGATCTGTTTGGTTTTATGGGAAGAACATTACTTTGTAACAACAAAATATCTTTCTTTTCATACACCATTTTCCTTGTTGCATTAAATCATGTTATTGAGATAAAATGCAACTTGGTATATGAACAAATATATGGAATATGCCTTTGTAATTCTTTATTTGTTCTGTTGCATACATTTTCTGAAAGATGTTGCATTTTCACATTCAAAAATTTTGGATGGTGGCTTAGAGCATCAGAAGATGAATGCTCATAGCTAGTTCAGTCTAGAATGAGTTTCTCTGATACCTTTTTAATTTGTTCTAAGAATTTGGCTCAGTTTTTCTAAATTGGTTGAAAAGCATTTGTTGATTTTTTTTGTAATTTTCATCTGCATTTGAAATAACCTTGTACTGTACATCTGAAAACTATTCAGTACACTCTAACTGGGAAATAGTTCTTTACTTCCATCGATGTGAATTTTTGCATCTTTCAAATAGTGATGTAGTTGTATAAAGTGCCCACTACTAGAATTTCTAATTTTTCATTTTATAAATTTAAAGGTCCACACACTTCTCAAATCTGAAAAAAAAAAAAAAAAAAAAAACCCTTCACGTATGCCTAACCTTATGTGAAGGTTACAAATATAGTATTCACAAATATAGTATTTGCTATGAATGAAATAGGATTGGATTGGTCAGACTGAAAAATGAATCACTACTTAAACCTGGTTCATATTTATCTCATTCTTTCTCCATCACCCATGGCTATGAGCACTGTTGTATTGCAGAACCCTTGTTCCAACCATTATTGCATTGGGTTGGGATTTGTGTTACGGGGCTTGTAGTGGGTTGTCCTGCCTCTGACTTATCAGAAGCACTGTAGACCATTTCATTCAGCAGTTTATGTGATGGAGCTGAATTGCCCTTTTTTTGTTCCAGTCACAACCATTCATGCTATCATGCATCATATTGACTAGGAACATAAAGTCTAGTTTGAAATTGAAATTCAATTAATAATTATTAATAATAGTTCACAGCTTTCTTTGATAACCAAGGACTTCCAAAAAAGTTGGACACAGAACAACAATTCTAATTTTGAAAGCCAGATCTGCTAGTTAATTTAAAGATGCGAATAACTGCTTGTCTTCCCTGAATATATCTAAGAGAACTAGAAGTGGGCTGGAATTTCTGATTTCTCTGGGGAAGTGGTAAAAACACTGTAATAACAGAGAAATCTCAGGAAACTTTTGGCTTAATGGCATGTGGCAAATTATTTACCCTGAAGGGAGACGTTGACTGAGGTCACGGTAGATAGATGAATCCCAGATGTGACACATTTTCATTGTTTGACACAGGAAGCTGACACATAATTAATGTATGATTAGGGATTATTTATTCCTTTTGGATTCTGTAGAAATATTCTAATCATACTATATATTTTACTAGCAAAAATGCTAAGACTGTCATTAAATCATCCTTAAGTATTTTCTTATATTTTTACTTTCTTAGAAATGTGAAAAAGATGCTTCTCAAAGGCTGGCTGTTAGGGCTTGACATTTTTCAGAAGGGAGCTGAGCACATTCAGCCAAGTCAGGCAGAGCCAACCAGCCATTTGTATTCCTTCCTCGGCCACAGGACAGGCCCCAATGCTGGTTGTCCTATGAGCCACGGCAGACACTGCTCTGGATTATGTTTAAGGCAAAACTATAAAGTGTCTCTTTTTTAATTTAAATATTTTATTGTTTATGCTCTTACAGTTGTTCCAGTTTTTCCCCCTTTGCCCCCCTCCTCCTAGCCGGCCCTCCTGCTCCCTCAGGCAATCCCTACACCATTGTCTATGTCCGTGGGTCATTCATTTACATCTAAAGTGTCTCTTGTGCATATCTACCTCTTTTATTGCCTTTATACGTCATTTCATTGTACCTGCCTAGCTTGAGACAGCCCCTCTGTGCCCCTTATGTTCCTTCTCTGTGGTTCCCTCTTTTAGGGTTTCTGCCTCAAACTGTATCCCACCCCCTAGCAAGTTGATGCCGCATACCCTCTCCTTCCCAGCAGAGTGGAGATGTGGGTTAATCACACCATAGTGCTCCATGCCTCTTAAGATTAGATCCAGATTCTTTAACATGAATTTCAGAGCCCTGTCCCCTAAAGATCTTCCCCATCTTGCTGTAGTGCACAAACCACATGGCATTTCTTCACATTCCTCCAATGCAGCGTGTTCTTGCTCATCTCCAGGCTCTGCCATTAGTTGTTCCCCTGCCTTGCTGCCCCCTTCCTCACTCACTGGCATTTGGAAATATCCATGTGCTGAATAAAGGCAGCAAGTAATCAATTAATCAATCCCTTATTAAATCAGCCAACCTCACAAGTCTTTTTTTAAAATTGGATATATTGGGGTGACATAGGTTACTAAAAGTATACAGGTTTCAGGTATACTATTCTACAAATATCATCTGTATATTATATTGTGTGTTTATAACTAGTCTTAATTGTATTAATGTTGTGTTCAACTGGTAGGATATGTGTGTATATATGTATATGTTTTTTATAAAAAATATATTGATAAATAAATATATGCATATTTATTTTTTTAGTTGTATGTGTGTAATAACAGAAATGTAGAGGAAAACAATGTATTCATTTATCTGGGGTATGGTTAAGGAAGAGCTCTACTTCAGATTTAAAACTTCATTAACCAATAAATTATTGACTCTTATTTTCCATAGCTTTTCCTTAAGAGTGTGTGCATCTGTAGAAGGCCAGAGCATTTCAAACACAATAGGTGAGCATGTCTTCATTTTTATGGCCCTCTAACATACTAAGAAAAGTCAATCATAAGCATTTCTCTGCACACACCACATAAAACTTTTAATGAGCCCTTTAACAATACCAAGATCCCTAGTGTATATATATATGGAACCTCCTACATAAACATTACTCAAACAATTGGTATCAATATTATCTATAAAAACAAATAATTGTGGGGGAAATGAGCATTTGTTTTAAAAACAACTTTTTTAGTTTGGGGAGTATTTCATAAAATTTTTCTCAGCTCCTGTAATGTTTTCGATCCCAAGTATGAAAACAATGTTTTCTGAGTAAGCAAGATGAAATAGGAACTCATGCTGCTGATAAAACACTGCATTCGCTGAATGCTTCTCCTTCCCTGGTTACCTTTACTTAATTTCTGTTCTTTAGGCCTGACTGCCGAGGTGCAGTTAGATTCCCTGAAACAAAAAGGAGCCATTAAACGCACGCTCTTCCTCGATAACCATCAGTCACACCTCACCTTCCCTCTCGTGATCAGGGGACAGAAATCCCGCCAGTGCCAGGACTTCATGGTCTACCTGCGAGTAAGTGTTCCGGCATCACCTCACTGGCCTCTCACACTCAAAGCCCAGTTCCAGCCATTCTTCTTCATTTAACCGTCATACTTATCTCATGTCTGTTTTCGTGTTATTGGAGGGAACTTCATGGTAAGACCACACCCTCCCATCTCCAGCAGAACTGCTTTCTCTAACCCAGGATGTGATACTTTGTTCCCGTAGCTCTTTTTAGCTTTGTTCGAAGCGTTGATAATAGCACCAACTCAGGTGGTTTTCACTTCCAACTGCCTCCTCCACAAAAAACTGTAAACATTAAACACAATTTATTTGAATTTTTCTCCTATGTGAGTAAGTTTGGCCAGATTTTATCAAAGTGCATTTTGGAGCCAACTCAGGAAAATGTTTAGGCATTCAAAGTCTTTATTAAAAGTCATTTATAATTATATTTTCAAAGCAGGGGATTTTAAACAGCGAACCCAAATGTACTGTGAAATTTAAAAGGCCAAAATATTTATAATACCATTATTTCATCTTCTTACTAGTTGCGAGGTTGTTGTTACTCTTATTTTGTCTCCTCCTTTGGTGGACTGCGTTAGTGAGGGGAAACCTGGCAAAGGCAAAGCTTACAAACACACCCTAGGAAGCTCGGCAGCTGACCCTGGAGTCTCAGCATGATGGGCGCACAACTGAAGGGCGGCATGTGCACCACATGGAAGGGGTTCTGTGTGCTCACAGCTGCTGCTGGTGCTGCTCGCCTCCTGGAAGGGACTTCGAATGTGCTAAAGATGTTTCCAAGTTCATGCTCGAGAGAGCTTAAAGGGATGATAAGAGAGGAAGAGAATCAAGATGTTTCCTTCCCCTGAGCCCAAGAGGACTCATGAATGGACTCACAAATTCTGCCAATCTCATGAAAATATAAATCCCAATTCATAAAATTTTCAACATTTATTGTATATATGAGTGTGATTTTTTTTTTTTTTTACTTTGTGATTTGGCCAATCTGTGTGAGTTTTGCAGATCTGGAGAAACTGAAGTTTACCTCTGTAAGCATGTATTTCAGTGGAGCCTCGACTCTGAATGATTCATCTCTGAGCACATGTTAATTAAGCTGGCCACTAGTACCACATCAATCAGTGTGTGCTTAATCTCTCGATGGTGATAATTAGTTCATCATTCACTTTCACTGAGTAAAGTCAACTGCCTCTTTCACAGACTAACATCTTGCAGCTAATTCACAGAGCCTTTCTTGAGTTGGTGATTGTTTTCCCCAGGATGAAACTGAATTCCGAGATAAATTATCTCCAATCAACATTAGTTTGAATTACAGTTTGGATGAATCCACCTTTCAGGAAGGCCTGGAAGTGACACCAATATTGAACCACTACAGGGAAAATGTTGTGACTGAACAGGTAGGTCCCCGATGGCCCTTGGTGGCATATTCCCATTCAGGCCCTGAGTGCTCCTCCCGTGACCTCAGGGTGGAATCTAGCGGCTTTTGTCTTCATTCCTGCGCACCAACATGTACCATTTGGGAGATTTTTCTAATGTGTTTCCTGAAACACTGCATTATTGTGTTTTCGGAAACCTGCCCCCTTGTGCAACCAAGATTTAATTTGTTCAAAATGTGGCTGTAATGAAAGCAATACAGCCTGTAATCCTCAAAACATTGCCAGAGTCACATTCTTTACAGACATCTCAGAACGAATTGGAATTGGGCTAGTATGTAAACTAGCCTATATCGGGAGGTCACTGCCTAACATTGGGCTTCTAGCTGGTAGGAGCGTGCCGAGTGAAACGAAAGCCCTGGTTTAATTTGTGGAATCGTTCATAATGTTCAAGGAGAAGGATGTGATTCAGGTTTTCCAAGATTACTCCTGACGTGTGTTTGCCCGGCCCAGGCTCGTATCCTGGTGGACTGTGGAGAAGACAACATGTGCATTCCGGACCTGAAGCTGTCAGCTAGACCGTAAGTTTAAATAAATAAACTTGTGCGTTTTATCTAATGGAATACAGGTGTTTACTTAAAGCTTCTCTGGAGAAAGTATACACTTCCAACTACTACAAAAAAGTACACTGTGTGAAATTCTTGAGCTTGGCCATACTTTAGGTTAGCCTGTGGTTTGGGTCACTTCTTTGTCATTGGTGTCAAGTGACACACCCTGAGATTTTGCCTGGGCTGTTTCATCTTTCAGCAGAAGTGAAAAAAAATGTTTTTGTTCAAAGCAAACTCATCTGTGGGGTGGTTCAGGTTGTATTTATTTGGCTCAGTTCTATGGGCAAAGGATTCAGGGACAAGCAGCTTCCATTGACACCTTGGCAGAAACTTTTTTCACAGCACCCTGTGACTCAAAGGCATCCTTAAAACTGTCAAAACAAACTCAAATTTAATTTGCTGGGAAAAAATATAATGGCACTCTATGGAGTAAAGCAGAAGGTGCCACAAAATCAAGAATCAAATGGCTTCCTGGGTGCCTGGAATGGTGAGCCACCGGCCCAGCACTGGTGATTGCATTGCATTGTGATATGCGGAGAAATCAGATTAAGACATAAAGCATCTGTGATGGGAAAAAACAGATTCGTGCTCCTTCACCCCACCTGCCAGGACCTGACTCGCTGCCAGTGTTTGGAATTTGCTTGGTACCTCTCAAGGGGGCTTTCTCCAAGCTTCACCATTTAGCCAGTGTCCAAAGCAATAGCTTTGACGAAGGGTCAAAAGTGAAACAGGCATTTCCAAATGTTGGTTCAATTTGAAGTTTGGAGTGAATTAAATTTCCTCAAAATACCTCATAATCCTCAATCAGCTATTGGTGATCTTTCATCTGCCTCCTTCTTTCCTCTTACCGTCCACTTTGCATTACATGCTCTCCCTCTGAGTCTCTCAACTATGTCTCTCCCTTTCTTTCCACTGCTTACCTCATCTCTTGCTGATGTTTTCCGGGATGTGCTGGAGCTGCTCATTCTGGCTTGTGAGCCAGTTGTTAAATTTTCTAGAACTTTTGCTGGAAGATTGTTAAGTGTTTCAGTAGATTGAAATGGACCACAGTGGGAGGACTTATACCACTAGAATCAGCAAATGCTACAAATAGGTGTAGTTTTAGGTGGGTTTTATTTTGTTGTTTTGGGGGGTTTGGGGGAGACCTGGTTGTTAAACATTTACCAGCGCATCACTGGCTATTTTCTGGCCCTTTCCATCCGGTCACGGTGGTCTTGGTTCATCTCACCGCCCCTTCCTGACCATCCACCTTCTTTCTGTCCCAGTCTTGCGTTTCTGCCCCTCCTGTGTTTCCCCCCCAGGTAAGTCCTTAAATAAAATACTGATGAATCCAGAGAAGTGTAGTATCTAATGATTCCTATTAAACTGCATTTCTAGAGATAAGCATCAGGTCATCATTGGAGATGAAAATCACCTTATGCTCATAATCAATGCCAGAAACGAAGGAGAAGGAGCCTATGAAGCCGAACTCTTTGTGCTGATTCCAGAAGAGGCAGATTATGTAGGGATTGAGCGCAGCAACAAGGTAATGCCTACCAATTGTTTGAAGAAGTAAAGAGCTAGGTAGATTTTGGAAGTCAAATCAATGTTAAATAGAGCCATCTCAGGTGAGAGTTTCTTCCAAAATAAAAGATAACGAAGTGGCACTTCACTTTGTTAATCATAATCGCAATAAGCCAGGAAGGGGGACAATCTTAAACCATATTAAGATCTTTGTTGGCCACGGTGCAGCAGTAAACTGGCCAGCGTTTGAGAACCGAAGCAAGAAAGAGAATACAACTGGCTGAGAGCAGCAGCTTCCCAACTGACAGATCTATCAGTTAAATTCACAAGCTAACTCCCACCCTAGCTGACTGTTTTCAGGCTTTGTTTTGAGTTCCTTTAAGTTTCAAGCAGGTCCCAGGAGGTCTGGTTCTCATTATTGCTCATGCAGGAAGGTCCAGCCAATCCCAGCTGAGCACTGATAACAACCTAGACAGGCACTGGAAAGGAAACACATTCATTTTTCTTTCTTCGTGGTCCACCTTTTCAGGACTGGGACCAAGAAAAGCCAGGCCTCCGTCCTTTGCCAGACCTGCAATGCCACTGTTTATTAAACTGACATGGATGCTTTTTATAGCCTTTCCTTCCTTATCAGAACATGAATCTTCCCACTCAGGGTATCCAAAGGTTCTGCTGTGTTTATAAGCGTTTGGTCTCAAGAAACATTACAAGCACATTGTAGGATAATGGAGAGAGTCCCTCATTTTCAGAAATATGCAGACTCACAATTAAGGGCAGAGACCCAGTTTAGCTACTCTCATAGTCGTCACGGCATTTTGCATGGAGCTAGGCACGTTGGGTGCCCCTTAACAACTCACGGATGGGGCTGTTCATTGGACTATGGTTTATTAAATGCATGTGAGTTTCCACATACTGCATATTCTGAGGAGTTTGAACGTGCTAATGATTAAATAACTTAATGAAAAATAATTCCCCTAAAGAGATGTTAACCAACTGTTGTAATATTGCTATTTTATAGGCATTGAAAAATATCAAGAATATAAAATTCTCTCTTTAAACATCTAGTCTCATGGTTCATGACACTAATGAACCATGGTTCAATTATCTTGAACCATGGTTTTGGTTAAATTATCTTCATGATAAAAAAATAAATCTGACCAACTGTACTTGAACAATAAAAGATGTGAAAATAAATAAATAGACTAAATAAATAAATCAATCTGGGTAGGTCATAATCAGGTATCTTTGACAATCATAAAATCATGACGAGTTTCCGTGGCAGAAATTCACAGAAAAATATCACCTATAAATACTTCCATGCAGATAATACATAAACTAACCAAACCATGAGCTCCAGTATGTCATTTTTAAACATCCCAGGGTTCCTCTCATTTCTGTTTCCGTTCCCTTCAGGCCACTCCTCTAACTTTGGCGAACAGAGCATCTATGCTAAAATGATTTCCCTTTAGCAAAACGTCCAGTTTACTGCTCACTATGTGGCGTGGAAAACACGGGAGAGCGTTTGCCGTTTCTGTCTTTGGCGGTGCATGTTACAACAGACATTACCCATAATCTCAGATGAGTCCTCCGCTCTTCTCCCACCAGTTTCCCGGGGCAGAGACTTTGCTCAGACTAAGCCACACTCTAAGTTCTTCCTTGTTTCTGAGCAGTTTGAGGTTTGTGTATCTTTTTATTTAGACTCAATTCAAGTTTTTAAAAATATTTTTTTCTCCAGGGGAAAGGTATTAGGATTATCTAATTGTAAGTGTTGTTATTGTTTTGTTGAAAACATTCATCTTTTAAAAAATGCAGGTGGCAATTGTCTCTTTCTCTGGAAACAGCAACTGAGCCAGCCTTTATACTTTTCTTTGGTGACTTTCCTTCTAAATTTTTCTAGAAATAAAGACCTATGTGCTTTACCTTTTTATTATGTGTATTGTTATTATTATTATTGTAGCAGTAAGTTATGTGTAACATAAAATTTACCATTTTTAATTTTTTTATTGAATTTATTCATTGGTTCATAAAACCATACAGGTTTCAGGGGTACAACTCAATAACACATCATGTGCACACTGCATGGTACAGTTCAGTGGCATAAAGCACATTCACACTGTTGTGCAGCCATCACCACCATCCCTCCACAGAACTCCCTTCATCTTGCAAAACTGAAAGGGCACCATCAAACTCTAACTCCCAATTTCCCCTCTCCCCAGAACCCTGGTAACCACCACTCAACCCGCCATCTCCATGAATTTGGCGATTCGAGGCACCTCGTATACTCTACTTCACTCCTCTGTTTCACACTCACCTCACGTCCATTGTGTCCAGAACCAGACTTCATTGTCTTCCCACACTCACATTCCTCCTTCTTCCTCCATTTCCTATCTCAGAGAAGGGCACCAGCATCCACCCACTTCCTGAAGCCTGAGTTAGTCCCAGATCTCTCCAGTCCACTCCCTCTCTCCATTTAACTGCCACTGTCACTGCCTTCGTCCAGGCTGGCATGCCTTTTTCTGAAATGACTGTAACAGTTTCCTACTTCATCTTCCTGCCTCCAGCCCCTTTCCCTGCAAAGGAAGCCACCTTTCTAAAGGTGCAAATCTGACTATATCACTTGGGTGCTTAAAACCCTCACTCGCTCTCCATTGCTTTTAGGATCAAGTCCAAATTCCTGAGATGACTAACAACGCCCCTAATTATATCACCCCTAAATTATATACCTATTTAGCCTCATTACTAGTCATTGATTCTCTCCTTTACTCCACACCTTAAATTCCGAAGAAACGGAATTTCTTTCCAGTTTCTGTATTAGCCCCGCACACTCTCACCACAGAGAGCTTGTACCTGCAGTTCCTTCACTAACTATTCCCTCTTCCCCTTTATCCAGTTCACTTCTTTCCACTCATCCTTTAGGCCTCAGCTTACTAATGATTGAGACTGCTAACATTTCTTTCACAATTGCTATGGGCCAGGCACTGCTCTGTGCTCCCGCATATATTTAATTTACTTAATCCTCATTACAGCTTTATGGAGAAATGGCCAGGCTATCATCATTTCCATTTTACAGATAAGGAGAAATGCAGTAACACACCCAGAGTTACATAGCTGTTACATAGCAGCACTCAGATGGAAACCTCAGCTGTTAGGTCCAGGCCCTTGTTCTTAACCACTGATCTGCACTGCCTCCCGTCAGCTTCGGTGTCGCTTCCTTCAGGATGCCTTTTCTGGTGCATGCCCTGCTCTACCACCACGAATCTCTCCTGAAGAAACTTAACAATCTGTTAATTGTGTTTCCTTTGCTCGTTACGATAGAGTTGCTAGTGATCACATACTATAATTGTTAATGGTAACTGGAAATTCAGTGAGGGCAAGGGGTACACAGTAAATATTTTCAGTGAATGAATAAATGCATGAATGATACCTAAGAGCTATAAGTGGATTAGAACAAGAGTATTCCTGGAACAGCAGAGGGAAATAACCTAGAAATATCTAGAAAAATAGTTATTGTTTCTCTCACCCAGAGAGGAAATAAAGGTTAAAAAAAGAAAAAGGGTGGGAGGCCTGGGGAGAGAGAAGAACTGATTGATGTGGAAAAGCTATTTCTAGGAAGCTAGAAAAAAAATGTACACATAACTTTTAACCTTTAGATAAGATAAAAATATTTACATAGAAACTAAATCCTTGAATTATATTCAGGGGATATATGGGCTTTTTAAAAAAAGCTTTTGCTGTTTCTTTCCCCCCTGCTTTCAGGGTTGAATTAATAATCTCAACATAAAACATCTCTGTACAATTAGAGTTAGTTATGAATTCTTAAACTGAAATACGTGCTAAAGGTATGTTTGAGAAGAGAGAATATTAGCAGCTTTTTGAAGATATGTTTCGGTGAAGGGATAAAGAAAAAAGTCCTCATAGACAGACAACAGTGTGTGATTACCAGAGGGGAAGGGGGATAAACGTTGATGGAAGGAGGCTTGACTTGGGATGGCGAACACACAGTGTAATATACAGATGATGTATTTATTGAATTGCACACCTGAAACCTGTATAATTTTATTAACCAATGTCACCCTAATAAAATCAATTTTTAAAAAATGTTTCTTAGTTCCGTCAGGAGACTGACATGTCATTCATTTCATGTTTAGAAAGAGCATACATTAAATAATGCCTCCAAATATTAGTGATTCTCCCCTTTCTCATTACTTGGGACAGACTTGAAATGGGTGCTATGGGAAGAGGACTTGACAGTTGGTTCTGCGTTTGTCTCTTTCCCTGAAGGCTCCCCCTTAGGAAAGAGTGTGAGTTACTTCCGCCCTGTATCTCCCAACACCTCCTTTGTGCCAAACTGCTCGGAGGCACTGGCAATAGAACAGATGCAAAACCCTCTTCCCTCTGATGCTTCTTTTCTCAAAGCACATGATGCTCTACTTACAGATTTTTTTTTTTACCAAGATATTGGAGGGGTGTTTGGCTTTTCCTTGTTTTGGTTTTAAATCTTGGTTTTTCTAAATAAAGTGGAAAGGGTGGAATGGAGGATGGTTTCTGAAACTTTTACTTGGAAATTCACACTACTTCCTTACCTGAAATTTCAACAGAGCTGAAGGATGGGTAAATAGACCCCACATTAGGAACCCTCTTCCATGGACCTCTCGTGCAGCACAAATTCCCAAAGGTTCCTCCTTTGTGAACGCCCTCATTTTGTAAGCTTATCTTTGTGAATGAGAGTTATAGGTGATAGATATTTGGAGTGGGGGTGTTATAGAGTTTTTTTTCTAAGAAGTTTAATTTTTATTTTTCAATTACAGTTTACTTTCGCCATTATTTTGTATTAGTTTCAGGTGTATAGCATAGTGGTTAGACAACCATATACTTTATGTAGAGTTCCCCTTGATATTTCCAGTACCCACCTGGCACCATGCATAGTTATTGCAATATTACTGACTATATTCCCTGTGCTGTGCTTTACACCCTCACGACTATTTTGTAACTACCAGTTTGTACTTCCTGATTCCATCACCTCTTTTTCACAGGTGATATGTTAGTAGCGTTTAACAAGTTAGAGTGAAATGATGGGTGAGCGTAGATAGCTGTCAGGAAAGGCAGAGCAGGGCAACAGGGACATCATGTTCTGAAATATGGAAACGGCTCGGGGTAGAGAACAAGGTGTGGATTTCTAGGCAGCTGGGAGTAACGAACGTGGGGACATGAGGTGGAGCAGAGAACAGGAGCTCAAAGATAAACCTCCTTTTCTTTCCCCTATTCTCTGGTGCAACCTTGAGACCTTCTCCAACACATAGTTCTAAGCACCTCTTCAAACCCGAGTTTTTGTACATTCTAATCAGAGTAAGATGTAGGGAAGAGAAGGGAGACAGGGAGAAGGGGGACAGGTAAACATGAAAGTGCTCTCTTTCCATCCTAACTATTCAAAGGATTGAACTAAGTTTAATGGTGTAATCTCAAAATGGGACCATGATGTGTAGAAATTTGTGTTCAAAGCAATTCTCCTGCAAATAGTCATTAAGTTATGTGATTTATACATATTACAGTCATTTCATTTTTTGCAAGAATTGAATTTCTTTAGTTGTGATGAATTATCTGTGATCTTCTTGGCCCAAATTTAACACTAACGTTAATGAAAATAATATCTAAACTATTTGCACAAATACTGTAGGAAGCATTGTTTTCTCAAGGATTAACACAATAAATGTGTTTACCAATCTAAAATGCTTCTTTCTAACATCAAACTTCAATCTTTTTTCTCCATTTTTTCTTCTGAGTTGATGGTCACAAGTTAATTCTTGGGCCCATTTACTCACACAGGTGTTTGAAATCAAGACGAGCTTCCCACCCACAGCATTGCTTTTGTGACAGGATGTAATTTATTCTGCCCCCTGAACTCCGCCCTGGTGTTCTCTCCTGTTGCAGGGATTCCGACCCCTGAGCTGTGAGTACAAGATGGAAAATGTAACCCGAATGGTGGTGTGTGACCTTGGGAACCCGATGGTGGCTGGAACAAACGTAAGAGAAAACCAGAAGCTATTACTGATTTCTGTCTAATCGAATTTTAAAGGGAACTAATGGAAAGCTCCCCAATTAGCACTCAGCAATTTAGCATATAGCAATTAAAACAAATTAGGCAGGAAATTACCAGGGTAGTGGGATTTAGCATTATCAGTGACACTGAGTGGATAGTACAAGGTTAAAAACACAAGAAGATGAATACTTTTGTATGCTTTCTGTTTGGACATTACACTTAAATGTCTTTTAGTCACAACAGATCTATGAATACTATTTTTTTTACTATGGCTTTTTTTTGGTTGACTATTTTTTCCTTGAATTTACTACAACGTTTTTGAATTTAAAAACAAATACAATTAAGTAAAGGATATAAGAAGAACAACTAAAAATTTTTAGCAAAGATGATTGAATTGTTATTTCCAATATACCTCCCATATGAATATCATGCATAGTATTTTCATATTAAAATATTATAATAATTTAGCTATATCAGCTTTACCAGGTATTACTTGAAGACCTGGTATCTTACTTGAAGAATAATAAAGTAAAGTGTAGCAAGAAAAAGAAAGGGTTAATAATGACCTGTAACATGCTTACAAGGAATAAGGAGTTGGGTCTTCTCCTCTTCTCCTCCTCCTCTTCCTCCCCCACTTTCCCCTCCCCTCCCCTCTCCTCCCCCTCTTCCTCTTTCTCCGCCTCCTTTACCAGCTTCTCCTCCTCCTCCTTTTTCTTTCTTTGTTTCCAGATTTAAGCACTTCCCATTCAGTATTACCTGTGGACAATAAATTTATTTTATGCAATTGCCATTTACATATACACATAGGAACTTCTTGTAATAAATATCACAGTAGAAATAAGTATTTTTTTGAAGTCAGAAAAAAATTCTGAAGTCTGCAAATACTATATAATTAAATGTTACATAAACTAAACATACACATTCCTCTATTTTAAATTAGATGTTTATGATTATCAATAAAATGGCTTGTTTGAAAAAATTCATGAAAATCTATCACTGAATAGGTTTTTATTAGAACAGCTTCCCAAATTACATTCCAGACAGTGCTAGTTCCTTAAGCTAGGCCTTTCAAGGAGAGTCGCACGGTCCCTGCTGAGAATTGCACCCTCTGGGACACTCAGGTGCACGTTCGCATTGTGACTGAGAACTGAGAAGCGCTGCAGGAAACAAAGCTGTTAGCTCAGTGTTTCACACACATATTTGAGCTTTTGAAACTTTTGATCAGTAAATACCTCCTCCCAATTCCTATCTTAGGATATTGTGCTAGAATAATATTTTTGCTTTTTTACACTATAAAAAGAACACTATATTAAACACACACACACACACACACACACTATGCTATTGATCCTGGATCCAAAAAGATACCAAGCTGTAGTCCAGTGAACTCACGTCTTGGTTCAGAAAAAGTGAGTATTTAAATGAAAGTTAAACTTTTATAACAGGTTTTTATTAGCTAGGTATTGATGGCCATCTGCGGTATAAACCCATTACTGGGTGCTTTTCTGACATTTTCATTTAATTTTCACAACAAGCAACCACTCTGCGAGTCAGGTATTTCTCCTGTGTTATGAATGAGAACAGTGAAACTCAGAGAAGTCAATGACGTGGCCAAAGTCACACAGGTAATGACCGGCAGACCCAAGATTTGAACAAGGCCCGAATACATCCTGTCTGCAAAACTGGGATTAGTACTCGGGTGAAAACTAATGGGTAACAGATGAGATATTTAAACCAGGCCACGAAAGATAAGATGGAAGTCTCAGCTGAGCTATTAGAACACTTTTCATTAGAATCCTTTTATGTGGAAGCTAATAAATCCTTTTGCTAGTTTTCAACAAAAATCCAACCACCTAATTTGACAGGGAGAGTTCTCCCTAAGGCCCAAGAGAGGTGAATTGACACGGAAGCGTGGGAGTGAGCATATGTAGGCGACTGGACACTATCCCTTCTTCAGTAGTAAGTGATCAATCTGGACCAGAGATCAGTTGAGCTCATCAATAACTAAGAATAATTATGGAACAAAAACTGGCCACCAGAGTCACTCAAAGTGGAGGGTAAAATGTGTTTATGTGAAACGATGTCAATCCGTTTTACCAGCAAGTAATCTTTAGAATTCGAGGAAGTAAATTGTTTCTATTCGTTTATCTCTGAGGTCTGTAGTGGAAGAAACCTAATAGCTTTCTTATCTCACCCTTTAAGGCCCTTAAACACATCCAATTTTATTGCATTCTGTTTTGTTATAAACACTCTGATTTATTTACTTCATTTTGTACTTTAAAAGGAATACTCTCAGTGGATTGTAGTAAAATTCTAAATGTAAAAGCAGTCCTAAATATTAAAAAGCATTATAAATCTCCAGGAATATCCATTCCAGTCCCAAATAGTTTTAAAAACAGTTTTCAAGTGACTTTGTGTTTTAATTAAGCAAAACATTCAAGGCCAAATTCAGAACTGTTGCTTCTGATTTGTAAGTAGTAATGCCATTTTCATAGACTGGATATAGTAATATAAAATATTTATATGCCAGTAAGGTTTGTAAAAACTTGCAAAATCTTTTGAGCAGAAAAACAAGAAAATAGTGGTCAGCAAAGGCTCCTCAGAATCAACGCGCAGAGATCTGGTGTTTGGTTCCAGTTAAGAACACATGCACCTCTCACTACGATTTGCCACACCTTTGTGTCTTCGCCCCGTGCTGAACTGTTCTGTGATGAAGACCAGCAACATTAGGCAGGCTTCATCACCATGTGGGAAGGTCCCCATCACTGGGCGTGTACAAACAATGACACACTCTTCCTCTTTTTTGATGAGAAGTAACCATTTTTATTGCCACCCCATCTATATGCTGGGTACCAGGCTAGAGTCTGACAATATCGAGATGAAAATATACAACCCCCATTCAATAAGAAACTCAAAATTAGCAATATTGTAGGTTGAGTGATAGGAGAGGAGCAAAGAAGGAGAGAGGAAATAGAGAAGATTTCTGCCTGACCCAGCCTGTGGGATCAATCAGAGGATGAGTTGCAAGAGGTATCTCTCATCCTGAGTTTTGAAGCATTAGCAGGGGTTCTCCAAACACAAAAGGCATGGAAAGGCTTACAAGGTTTCCAGAGAAGAGAGGCGAGCATGTGCAAAGGCCCAGAAGAGTGACAGAAAATTGCACAATTGGAAAAATAAAGGTATTCAGCGTAGCTGGGGCAAAGGATGTGTAGGCTTAATAATTAGACACACCTGGGTTTCAATCCCAGCTTTGCCATTTATCAGCTGATGCCTCAGGCAAGTCGTGTTGAAATGGGAGAATAGCTGTTTGCAGGAATGTTTGGAGCAATGCAATGATATGATATGATATAAGCACTAGTGGCTTTACACGAGGGCAGTACCTGACTAGGAGCCTATTCACTAAGGACTAGCAAAATGATGATTTCTGATGAAAATGATAATTTGTTATTAGTTCATATTATTACTGGTTCATGTTAACCTGAGTTTTTAACTATAACTTTGATTCTCACAGGGTAGTGTCAGTGGATCCAGATTCTGGGTCAGCTTAGAGGGATTTGATTCCAGCTCTGCAGCTTATCTGCTCTGTACCTGCAGCAAGTGACTTATCTCTCGGCTCCTCAGCTGGCTGCTGGGTTGAAAAATGTCAGCAGTTACGGCAGCTACGTCTGAGAGTGCTTGTTTTGATTCCATGAGACAAAGATGCATGTTAGGCTTAGCACAGTGCATGAGAAAAGAAGTAATAACATTATGTGTCTTAGCAATTGTTTTTACTTCCCTACTTATATTATCATTGGATTTATCTTTCTACAAGTTTTTAAAATCTTATTTCCAAATTATAAAGATAATAAGAGAGTTGTAAAACTTTGGAAAAGAAAGGTGGAAAAAATAACCCCCATATTTATAACCTTAATTATAGTATATTACTCTGGTATATTTTCTTACAGTACACCCTCACTCCTGTGCAATAACCTCTCCATCGGCAGACTTTTAGAACCATAGCTGAAACACATCACACATGCAACATTGCAACCTTTTTTCTTCATTGATCGTCATCATTATCAGAAGCATTTTCCACATTGTTGCGTAGGCTTCATGGCCGTAATTTCAATGACCACATAAATGTTCATTATAAAGAAACATCACAGTTTTCCAAACCAATCTCCTCTCATATATTTAGGTTGTTTGTAATTTGGCACACAAGGACAGTGTCAGGAGAAGGGTTGGTGCAGGGCTAAAGGAAGGGAGGAAGCCAAACTGTGTAGGGACCAGAATCGTCAGGGCCCCTACAGTCCCAGTTGCGTTACTTTCTCTAGGCTCTCAGCCTCCAGGGTGGAAGCAGGGATGGGAACGGCAGTTGAGGGTGGAGTTTTGCAGGGTGGCTTTAAAAGGTTTTTATGCTGTGTATAAGGTTCCTCCTATGTAATAACGTAGTATCTTGTGTGCGTGTGTTTTATTTTTTATTTTAGTACTCTCTGGGCCTCCGGTTTGCAGTTCCACGTCTTGAGAAAACAAACATGAGCATTAACTTTGATCTCCAAATCAGAAGGTTAGACCTTTAAATGCCTAATACTCAACGTTAAAGAGACCCGTAGTGAAATGAATGCTACTTGTCAAGCTGCACCTTAAAAGTTCATCTGAAATTAGAACCCAGACTCCGACAGTCCATTTTTCCTTTGTTTTTCTCAGTTATTACAGTTTTTCCAGTATTTTCGGTTCTAAAAAAGACTTGCATTCCATAGGCCAAGTTGTGAGAGTAACATTTTGTGCTGGGCACCCTCCCACCCCCTGCACCTCCACTCTCCTTCATTCTGAGGCACAAGCCTTCTATCATGCCCACCCCATTTACATCCCACCATGCTCTTGGTTGGGGGTCAACTAATCCCTAAGACCAAGATTTCAGCAAAAAGCATAGATTTTTGCATTAGAAATCTTAAAATATAACTTTTCAAGAATGAATGAATCTCTAATGTTTTAATGTGCGTACTAAGGCGAGATGCAGGTAAGATCATATACAGGGTGGGCAAAGTAGGTTTATGGTTGTGAGTACGTGAAACACAGAGCTTATCCTTGTATTATTGTTTATTAATATTTCTATTATTTTCTATACAAACAACTGTAAACCTACTTTTGCCCCATCCTGCATTCAAAGGGCAGGGCCTTCTGTGGAACTATAAGCTGAGTCATATGTATAGCTGCCCCCTTTTTCTAAGACTGATCCTGTTCAGGGATTCAAGTGTGACTTTACCCTTTCACTATCTATTCTGTTTGCTCCTTATGGCTGGAAATCGTATTTCATGAGTAGGAAGACCTGTAGAAAGCTCTCCATGAGGCCCAGGGAGCCCCAGCTATGGACTGCAGCCCACTATCCAGTAATGGAATCAATTTAATGACTCTGCAGACTCATAATAAAAGACAAGGCAATTGATGGAATACAATACATCAGAGTTCTATTCATGAAACATCTCTTTCAGATAAATGTAAATACGTAGTAAGACATCCTGGAAAATGTATATATTATTTTGTGGTCTGCAATTTTAAATGTTGGAAAAACACTGATGTGGACAGCACACACAGGCCTTCCATAATAATTTATAACTTACCCAGCATGTGCTAATGTGAAAATGACCCTGAAGATCTGCGATTTGGTTTCCAATACTAGTGTGCAGTGTGGCTAATCTCCAAATGTACCTTCCGGGCAAGAAGATATCATTGGAGTGTGAAGACTTCTAAAAAAATTATTTGGCACAATAGATTATTTTTAATAACTACTTAACTAGAAGTTTAGGATTTAAAAAAGTTATAAACTCTATAAGAATGTAGATTTCAGAAAAATCTGCAACTTATGTCACAAACCATATTCCCCAAACTTTGTGCTGCCTTTCTAGGGAGAAAGGTTTTCTAACTTACTTTTGGTATTTTTTTCTGATCGTAATTAGGTCTTTTAAATTTAACTTAAATATTGTCTGCTGAACCTTAGAGACTTAAAAAAAAAATTCACCCAAATTAGTGTGGATGTAGATGGAATAAATTCTTCTGTAATATGCCTGTATTGCACCAAAAGCTTATTAAATGGCTTTTTTCTTATCTACATAAATGTATATTTCCCGAGAGGTTTAGTTAGTCATAAATATTTCCATTTGGATGATTGGTTAATATTTGTAAGTTTTTAGGGAAAAGGAAGGGAGGGAGGGAAAGAAGGAGGGGGGAGGGCGAGCACTCCATGGTGAAGGGCAACCATCACTCCAGACGGTAGGCCAGAGTTTCTATTTCTCACATCATCGTCTGTGACACAGATCCTATGGTGGCGTGTAGCTTTGTGTCACTTGGGGAAAGATACCTCTCTCATAAAATATGCAGCTTTATTTAGAAAGAAAGTCTGTTACAAAGGTACAAAGCAGTTTCCTTGGTGTTTCCTGCTCACCTTTGACTGCAGTTACTACGTGTAACAGAATAGATGCAATTTGCAGTTCACTCAAGGAACAGAGGATGCTAACTAATGATCCTCTCCTTCCCCGCATCCATCCTGTAGATCCATGTTGAAATAATGAATTTGGCAATAAAGTGCTGAATATGATGGAAAGTAGAAATGGTCATTCTTCACATCCCTTTCATCTAAAAGAATGGGCCATGATTATTTCATCCTTATATGCTATAAAACTTATGACTCTTCTACATTATCTTGAAAAATGTAAAAATGTAGACATGCAGAAGGCACTGGGGAGCCTACATAAAGCATCAAATTCCAGAAGCACACATTATAGAGATAAAAAGCATTTGAGAATACTTTTAATACTCGAATAGTAAAGCATTTGAGAAGTGAGCATTTATCTGCATGCTTTTCCGGCAGACTCCAAAGATGTAAATAAGTGTTTAATGGATGGTTTGAGTCCAGTTTAAATGTGTTTAAACCAAAAATAAACTAAACCAAATGCTCTGAAGTCTAAAGCTTTTGACCATATTGACCACTGTTACCCACATTTAGGGCCCTTTGCCACAAATACAGAACCCAAAAGAAAACTGGGCTTTATAAATTAATAAACTTAAAGATATTTTGTGTTACCAAATGTTTGCATTAAATGATGTCTCCGTGCCCTGGCTCTGTGTGACATGTAAACATTTCCCTCCCCATGCAGAGTGGGGCTCTGAGAGCAGTTCCCATGTACAAACTCGCCTCTGTGATCATTGCTGCAGTTGCTCCCTCAGTAAAGGCAGAATGAACATTGTATCATCTTTGCTGATATTCCAAAGACTACAGATAGCATAGAGGGACTGCTAGAATGCAGGAAATAGAACACAGTACAGAAAAAGAAAATTGCATTCGAGTAAAAAGTAAAAATCATGTTTGTTCTTGGTGCATGACATAGGGTGTAGTCACAGAGAGGAAATTCATCATTCCTTGCATAGAACTAGCACTGATGGTATAAATAGCTCAGCATCCATGGCAAAGATGGATTGCTTGCTTGAATACAGCAGTGGTATTAGTGAGGGAGGCTCCCATCCAGGAAAGAGGTCAAAGAAGCATCTAAGTTACATATCAAGCCTGGTATCTTTCTCACCAGGAGATTTTGTTGATGGCACTGGTTGTGGTACCAAGTATCAGGGCAAGCTTGTGTGACGGGATGATTTTGATCAGTCCACCAGGTCTAGCCTCCAAGTCTGCCTTCGTTTTTGTTACATTTCAAAACTGCCTCTGTAAGCCTCATATTGGTCTCCAGTACCGAAAGGATTTCAGGGCTTAACATCTATTTATATTTTCAGGGTGTTGTGAGTAATAAAAATTGTGATATTTGAACCTCTTAGAAACAAAGTGCAATAGAATTATGGGATAACTCAAATGACACCCCCCACCCCATAATTCTAATTTCCACTGCCACAAAGCAGTAATGAGCTAGAAAATAGAACAAAGTCTGCTTAGTCCATGGAACAATTAGACTTAAATTTCCAAATTAAAGCATTCCCTGTAATAGATTTGGAACCACAAAGTCTGCAACAAGTGGAGTTACTTAATGACTTTTTAGTGGTTAGTAACTCAGAATCCTGCCTTAAAAAAAAGAGAAAAGAAAACTTTTTAGTTGACTGATCCTCCCCAGATGTGATACTAGTAAAATCGCTGGACATGGGGATTTAAACTTTGGTGAACAAGGCCCTCTAGGCCCATCACGGGCTTAGCAGTGGTACCCCATTACAGGAAATGAGCCTGACATTTGCCTGTTTATATCTTTTATGTGTGTTTGTGGCTTAGGTTGCCTTATCAGTATACACAATCGAACAGGACTTTTCAAAAGCAATGTGGGAACAATTCCGTCTCCTCCTCCTTTGAAAGCAGACTTTTATCCTGTCTTTTCCAGCTCCCACATTTTGAACACTTCAAAAGCTAATCAGAACATAGCCCATTACCATCATCGCAGTGTTAGAGCCTGTCCACTGAGTCTTTGTGAGATTCGATGAGAAGAGGAGAGGGCTTTCTCTTCTTAATGAGGCCTGAATATAAACATGATTTGTTATTATAGTGGTGGTGTGGCCAGCCATGTCTCAGTTGGCTAAAAGCTGCATAGTCCTTTGGGATATTAGGGTGACTTTGACGAAAACATACAAGGACAGTAAATGCAAGTGGTTCACATCTAAAGCTCAGCTACTCTGGGTCAAGCCTCTCATGAGACATGTTTCATTTTCCTTACAGCATTGGCTCTTAACACATGCATTTTTTTTAAGTTAAATCTCATATCTAATTATATCTGCTTGAGAGAAAGAAACAGCAAACTTGAACATGGTTTTGCCACCATGCAAATAAATATTATTAAACATGTATCTTCCATCTTCAGATTCTTGGCACATGACAAACATCCATGTCATCTGCTCATTGCACCTGCGCAAACTGCTCAACTTTCTGTGATTGCAATTCGTCTCCTCACTGGCTGTGCTTCTACGAGCCCCCACCCCCACCCCAGTCAGCCAGTGAGCAGGCCGTGAATATATACTTCCTTTAATATTATTTAAGAAATAAGCCATCAGGAAGATAAATTTGCTGCCCAAACAATGTATGGTATGATGCATTCCAGAGCCAAACACAAATGCTTTTTCCATTATGTGCTGCTCTTGGGTTATTCTTGCCAGTCCTCCTCTTTATAAGCATGGAAAAGCAGGAGTTGACTGTGCTGTCCCTTTTCATTTGATGAACAAGGAATATGATGTTCAGAGAAGTGAAGGAATGTGTCCAAGGTAGATGCAGGAAAGTGAACTCAGCTCACTGGCTTTTTGGTGGAGCCACTGAGATGAAAAAATGTCAGCTTCTCTAGATATCTGTTGTGCTTCCTGAGAAGGTGTCTCGTCATGGAAAGTTACATTCACTACTTTTTGATCATTGTGGATCTTAGCATTTCCATTTATAAATGGTTATGATTTTATAGAACAGATATGCCATTGTTTTCTGAATGATCATGTTACTTGTGTGAGATACAGAATGTTTTTATGATCATATATTATAGTGACACATCTGAGAAAACATTTAAATCATATGCCATTGTGTTTTAGTTCCAATGAGGACAACCCAGATAGCAACTTTGTGAGCCTGCAAATCAACATCACTGCTGTTGCGCAAGTAGAAATCAGAGGGTAAGTAATAGACAAAGCATTGTAGTAGTTACACTATATATAATAAGAGCATTCTGTATGTGAGAGTATTGATAACAGTAAAAACTATATGGAATTTTCCTAACACATCTGAGATCACAGTTCACTTTGGTTATAAATTTTCCTTCTTTTCTACCCATCATTAGACTTCCATTGCAAAGTAGAGTAAACCCTGTGTAGTAATTAAGTCTAAGGACATCAAAACAAAGGCTCACTTGATTCCTCAAACTGACAGTTCAGTAATCAAACTATAAAAGCAACTGATAAGAAGGCAGATAAAGTAGACAACCGTGTGACTGTCTGAAAGTCTTCCTTCTCCAATACTTATTTGGGCATAATGAAAACTCAGCCTCACCACACCGCATCTTGAGCTAAGAAATGGCTGACTCCTAGATGTGAGGGTTGATGGGGGTCTACCTTTTATATCTTTTTCATTCTGTCCTATTCTGTGAAGAAGTCTCCAATAAGCAATTAATCGAGAGACAGGAGGAAAGTAGTCAGGTAAAAGGTTTGGAATAACTACCATCTGGGAAATTCATGCCTGGAGGGAAAAAAGTCAGAAGTGGACTGCATGTAGTTCTTGTCTTGCACAAGTGTGGACTTCGTTAACTTTAATTCTTGTTTCTCCAGAACAATCAAGGACTTGGCTAAAAATGTCTTTTGGCCTCAATTGTCACTGGGGCTTCAGCAATCCCAGCTCCTGTTTCCTTTTCCACAGTTCTTGAGTGGTTCACATTCCTCCATAATGGCAATATTAGATTTCTCCACTCACAGCCAGTCACCATGTCTTTTCTTCCTGCTGCCCCCTGCTGCTCTCAAAGAAGGGGGGTGAATACCTGCTATCCTGGCACCACTGAGGCTCCACCTAGTGGATTAGAGAATAATCATAATGCCTAACATTTACTGCTACTTGCATGAGCTGCCCCACCGTGTTAGGACATCTTAGTAAGTCCTAGCATTCTTGCTGTACAGGTGAGGGAGTTTGCACACAAACAGTTAAAGGCTGCACAGCTAGGAGATGGGGGCTAGAATATAAACACAGGCAGCCTGTCTACTGGTGCATGTTTAATTTTTTATTATTTATTGGTTTTTTAAAGACAGACATTGCTTTGTTGTTCCACTTAGTTATGCTTTCATTGGTTGATACTTGTATGTGCCCTGACCAGGGATTGAACCCACAACATTGGTATATCAGGATGACCAATAACCAACTGCACTACCTCAGCCAAGACTCCAGGTGCATGTTTATAAATGATTAGCTATAACACCTCTGAGATACAGTTTTTGGACCTTATCTACACAAAATCTCATGTGTGCTTCTGTGGGTTTTTAAAATACAAATAAGCATATTTCACATTCACCCGCTTTAGTCCATGTACCTATATTGTTCATTCATTTCAATTGCAGAAGAGTATAATATTGTAAAACTGTACCATAACTTATTTATCCATTCTACTCTTGATGAATATTTGGGGTTTTCCTTGCTTTTCTTTCTTTCTTTCTTTCTTTCTTTTTTTTTTTTTTTACAAACTTTCTTATGTATATCTCCTGATACACATGTGGATGACTGTCAGAATGGTATACGTGCAGATGTGGAATTTCAGGACCAGAGACTATACACTATTCAAGTACTAAGTCATCCATTTACTAAGTACTACTGAGCTGTTTTTCAAAATAATTCTACCACTACAATCCCACAAGAAATGGACAAAAGTTTCCATTACTCTGCACTATTCATGAACTTTCAAAATGGTCCAATTTTAAATTTTGGGCCAATCTTATGGTTAAGAAATAGTATCTAACTGAAGGTTTTATTTGTAGTTCCCTGATTTCTAAATGAGATTTAACAGTTTTTTGCATGTTTTTTTCTATTTTCCTTATTCAGGGAAATTTATGTTCATTTTTTGCATATATTTATATTGAGGTTTAACTTTTTCCCATTAGGTCCTTTTATATTCTAGCGTTTAGACACTAATTCTTTATCAGTTACACATTTTGCAAAGTATCTTTTCATAGTTTATGGGTTGAGTTTTTTTTAGGTCAGGCTTATTGTGGTATATATTACATAAAGTAAAACTCACCCATTTAAGGTGTTCAGTTTGAAGAGTTGTGATATTGCAAGAACATTCAATATGAAATAGCTCCAACACCCTAGATAGTCAATAATTCCTTCATGTGCCGCTGTACTCAACCCCTCCTCCAACTACAGGCCCTGGCAACCTTGACTTTGCAGTGGCTATAGTTTTGTCTTTTCCAGAAAATCATATAAATACACAATGTAGTTTTTTGAGTTTGACGCCTTTCACTTAGCATAGTGCATTTGAAAAACATCTATGTTCTTACACATGTTAGGGATTTGTTTCTTTTTATTACAAAGTATTCCACTGCATGGGTATCCTATGAGTTGTTCAACCATTCCTGTTGGTGAACATTTGTATTATTTCTAATTTTGGGCTATTAACATACCTGCTACAGGTATTCACATACAGGTCTTTATTGGGACATTGTTTTACAAATGGAGTTACTGAGTTGTATGGCAAGTTTATGTTTAACTTTGTAAGAGACTGGAGAACTGTTTTCCCAAGTGGCTGCACCATTTCCATTTTGTGGTCCCACCAGCGAAGTATGGGAGTTCCCATTGCGATGCATCCTTGCCAGCATGTGCCTCAGGTTTCTTCATTTTTGGTCATTCTAGTAAATGTGTAGAAATAGCTCAATGAAGCCTTAATTAGCATTTGCTAATGTTCAGTGACATTGAGCCTCTGTTCACTGCCTATTTGCCATCAGTATCACTTTTGTGGTGAAATGTTTCCTTAAACTTTTACCCACCTATTATTGGGTCATCTGTCTTATTTTCAAGTTGTAAAAGTTCTTCGTATATTCTGAGTACAAAATTATTTATCAGATAAGGGTCCTCCAAAGACTTTCTCCCAGTTTGTGGCTTGGCTTATTATTTTCTTAATGCTGATGTCCAAAGAACAGAAGTTTTCAATTTTGATGAAATCTCACTTTTAAATATTTTATAGTCTGAGTTCATTTCGTTCTTTCTAAAAATCTTTGCCTTATCCAAAGTCATAAGATTGTCTCCTGTGTTTTCTTTTGTAAGAAGTAAACAGTTTTTTTACAGTTTTACATGTTGGTTTATGAATAATTTTAAGTTAATTTTTATATCTGGTGTGAAGTAAGGGACAAGGTTCATTTTTGCATACAAAGATCCAGTGGTTGCTGGGCTATTTGTTGAAGAGACCATCCTTTTCCCATTCAATTACTTGACACCTTTGTTGCAAATTAGTTGTCCATCTGTGCGCGTCTCTTTCTCGACCCCCTATTCTGTTCCATCGAGCCACATGTCTAACAAGTCCTGAAATGCAGTAATGTATCTTGAGATCTTGGTAAACTCACAAATTCTAGTAGCTTCTTGTTTGTTGATATTCTAGGATTTCCTACAAAATTATCATGTTATCTGTGATTAAAGATAGTTTTATTTTTCCCTTTCTTATCTGTCTGTGGGAAAGTTCAGCCAACTACAAAGTTATAGGGGGAACAGTCCCCACAAGAGATCACCCTCACTTCTGACACCAACCCAAATCTACCCTCAGGTTCAACAGTTCATTTAGAAGATTCACAGAACTCACTGAAAGCTTTATACGCATGGCACAATTTATCACAGGGAAAAAATAGAGATTAAAATTACTCAAGGGCAGAAAGGTGTAAGTCAGAGTCCAGGGAAGTGCCAAGTGCAGGGCTTCCATTGTTTCTTCTGTACAGATGTGTCACTTTCTTGGTACTGATGTGTAACGGTATGCATGGACTATGGTCAACCAGGAAAGCTCACCTGAGTGTCTGTGTTCAGTTTTTCAGGGGGCTTCATTCCATAGGCATGATTGATTAATGACCACTTAATTGATCTCAGTCTCCAGGTTGACTGCAGTGATTTGACCAAACCTCCCATGCTAAATCACAGTGTTGGTCTTTTTGGTGTGGGCAATCCCCACCCTAAGTCACATTGTTAGAACGTCTACTGTGATCCAAGCCCCCCACCCCCCAGGCAAAGATATGCCTTCCTCTCCAGCACAAAACATTGAGAGCTTAGTGGTTCCCTCTCAGCTGCTGAGGACAAAGGCCATACCTTTTCTGGAGCAAGGTTAAACTGTTTACTACAGAATTAATACCTTTTCTTTCTTTTTCTTCTTACTGAGTAGAGTAGGAACACCACTACAAGATTGACTCCATGTGGTAAAAGGAGACACCCCTCCCACCTTGGCTAGGGTGGCTCAGTTGGTTAGAGCATGGTCCTGTAGGTGAAGGGTTGCAGGCGTAATTCTGATCAGGACATGTACCTAGGTTGCAGGTTTGATCCCCAGTCAGGGTGCAGTCTGGGTGTGTATAAATGGGAGGCAACCAATCAATGCTTCTCTCTTGCATCCATGTTTCTCTCCTCCTTTCCTCTCTCTCTCTAAAAAAGCAATGAAAAACATATCCTTGGGTGAGGATAAAAACATTTTTAAACAAAAATAAAGGAGGTACCCTTCCCTTGTTCTTAGATTCTGCCTTGATCTTAAGAGGAAAACATTCAGTCTGTTACCATTAAGTCTGATGTTAGCTGCAGGGTTTTTGTAGATGCCTTTACCAAGCTGAGGATATCCCTTTTTCCCCCTAGTTTTCTTGAGAATTTCTAACATGAATGTGTATTCACATTTTTGTCAAATGTGTTTTCTGTTTCTAAGAAGATAATTAAAATGGCTTTCCTTTTTTGTTCATTAAAGTGGTAACTTGATTAATTTTGCTTCTGCATTTTAAGAAATTTTAGATTATTTTTTAAATTTATTTTTCAGTTATAGTTGGTATACAATATTACATTAGTTGCAAGTGTACAACATAGTGATTAGACATTTATATAACTTATGAAATAATCACTTCAGTAACTCGAATATCCATCTGGCACATACATAGTTATTACAATATTATTGACTATATTCCTAGTGTTGTACTTCCCCGCGAGTATTTTTATAACTGGAAATTTATACTTCTTAATCCCTTTCACCTTTTTCTCCCAGCCCCCTTACTCCTTTCCATCTGGCAACCATCAGTTTGTTCTCTGTATCTATGAGTTTGCTTCTGTTTTGTTTGTTTGTTTTGTTTTTTAGATTGCACATCTATGTGAAATCATACAGTAGTTATCTTTCTCTGTATCCCTTATTTCACTTAGGATGGCAAGGTTTCACTCATTTTTATAGCCCAATAATATTCCATTATATACACTATATTATATGTAAAACTTCTTTACATGTTCACTTATCGATATACCTCGGTTGCTTCCATATCTTGGCTCTTGTAAATAATGCTGCAATGAATATAAGGCTGCATATATCTTTTTAAATTAGTGCTTCCTTCCCTTCAGGTAAATACCCAGAAGTAGAATTGCAGGGTCAAATGAGAGTTCTATTTTTAACTTTCTTGTTTCATGTCACTGTGGTTAGAAAAGTTGCTTGATATTATTTCAGTCTTCTAAATTCACTGAGACTTGTTTTGGGAACTAACATGTGCTCTGTCCTGGAAAATGTTACATGTGCACTTGAAAAGAATAGTAGTCTGCTGTTTTGAGTAAAATGTTCTGTAAATATCTATTAAATCCATCTGGTCTAAACCAATGTTTCCTTGATTTTCTGTCTGAGTGATTGATGTAAGTCGGGTGTTAAAGTCCTCTACCACTATTGTAAAACTGTCAATCTCTCCCTTCACATCTGTGAATGTTTGCTTTATGTTTAGGTGCTCCCACATTGGGTGTGTAGATGTTCACAAGAGTTGTATCCTCTTATTGGATTAATCCCTTTATTATTATGTATTGTCCTTCTTTGTCTCTTGTTACAGTCTGTTTTAAAGTCTATTGTTTGATGCAAGTATTGATACTCCATCCTTCTTTCTGTTTCAGTTTGCACAAAATATCTTTTTCCATCCTTTCACTTTCAGATTGTGTGTGTCTTTTCATCTGAAGTGAGTCTCTTGTAGGTGGCATAAGCCCTGGCCTTTCTTCATTGATTCAGCCACCCTATGTCTCTTGATTGGTCCACTGAGCCCATTTGCATTTAAAGTAATTATTGACAGATGTGTACTTATTGCCACTTTATTAATAGTTTTCTGGTTGTTCTTTTGTAGTTCTTTTCTGTTCCTTTCTTCCTGTCTTGCTCTCTTCCTATGCATTGATGACTTTGTTTAGTGATATGTTTGGATTCCTTACTCTTTATTTTTTGTGTATCCAATATAGGTTTTTGGTTTGTGGTTACCATGAGATTCATATGTAACAGTGGCAGTCCGTTTTCAACTGATGGTCACTTAAGTTCAAAACACTTTCTGAAAGCACTTCAGTTTTTACTCACTCCCCCACATTTATGTTTTTGACATATTTTACACTCTGTGTATGTGTGTTTGAATTTTAAACAAAACTTTCTGGGAAAGAAGCACACTTAGTCATGATGATTATTCTCTTTACATATTTGAGACTCAACTTAAAATTTTGTTAGTGCCCTGGCTGGTGTGGCTCAGGGGATTGGGTGTGGGCCTGTGAACCAAAGGGTTACCAGTTCGACTCCCAGACAGGGCACATGCCTGGGTTGCAGGTCAGGCCCCCAGTAGGGGGCACACAGAGGCAACAACACACTGATGTTTCACTCCCTCTCTTTTCCTTCCCTTTCTGTCTCTAAAAATAAATAAATAAAATCTTAAAAAAAAATTTTATCGGTGCTTTTGGCATATGTGTTAATAAGAAATACAGGTCTGTAGTTCTCTTTTTTTATAATATCTGCTTCTGATTTGGGTATCGGGGGATGCCAGTTCCATGAAATGAGTTGGAAGTATTTCTCCATCTGCTCTACTTTCTGAAAGAGTTTATATCGAATTGGTATTATTTCTTTCTTAAATATTTGATAAAATTCACCAGTGAAGCCATCTAAGTCTGGAGAATTTGGGGGATTTTTTGTTGTTTTTGTAGGAAGGGTATTTAACAATTCAATTTCATTCTTTGATATAAATCTATTCATAGTCTCTGTTTCTACTTGAGTGAGCTTTGATAGTTTGTCTTTCAAGAAATTTGTTTATTTTATCTAAGTTGTCACATGTTTTGGTATGAAGTTGTTCATAATATTCTCTCATTTTCCTGTTATTGTCTGTTGGACTTCTAATGATGTCCCCTCATCATTCCCACTATTGGTGATCTGTATCTTCTACCTTTTCTCCCCCCGATCAGTCTGGCTCAGTTTAGTGATCTTTTCAAAGAATCAGGTTTTTGTTGTTGTTGTTGTTTCTTGCTTTTTCTTTTTTTAAAGGCTTTTTAGTATTTTTGTTGCTTTTGTTTCTGTTTTCTATTTCATTGGTTTCTGCTTTTGTTGTTATTATTTCCTTCCTTCTGTTCACTTTGGGTTGGGCTTTCTCTTTTTTTCCCCTCATTCTTTATGTTGAAATTAGATCACTGATTGGAAACCTGTCTTATTTTCTTAAATAAGTATTTTGTGCTGTAAATTATCCTCTAACAACTGCTTTAGTGGCATGCTATGTTGATGTGCTGGGTTTTCAGTGTAATTCACTTCAAAATATTTTCTGATTTTCTTTGTGATTTCCTCTTTAACTTATGAGTTGACTCATGGGAAGTGACCTGTTTGATTTAGAGATACTTGGAGCTAATCTGTTTTATTTTTGTGCATTTCTAGTTTCATTCCCCCATCCCTTTCTTAATAAGAAAAACACTATTTTAAAAATCAGGGAAGAAAACACAGCATTATTATTTACTACCTTTTAAAAAATCACAATTAGTGTAAATTTTGTTTCCTTCAAATTTAGCTTATCTTTGTTTTGCTATTCAAGAATAAATTGAAACTTTTTAATTTAAAAATTAATTTTACTTTGAGAACTGCTTTTATTCCGTAAGATATAACTCAGTCTGAGGCAGCTAAGGGATTAATGTAACTGTATTCTCACATATTTATTTTATGAGATTAATATTTTAAAATGTATTTCTGTCATCACTTATTGCACTAATGTTTCTAAGTAAAAAAGTAGGAAATTTGCTATTTATTTTTCAATAATCAAAACAGAAAGTTAAAGTTGGGTTTCTTGTGTGGGTGCATTTATTCTAATTGCTAGATTAATGTTAAATAATGGGCCATAGTTTTTTCTCTAAGACAGTGTTAAAGTTCTTTTTAGTCATTTTACAAATAAAACTCTTTCCTCTAAATACTCAGCAAAAACATTAGTTCCAATGTTTAATACTTAACAAATAGCTACTGTGTTAAAAATCTTCTTGGTTTAGTCTTTAAGAAAATCTATTTTTGTTTTTGGCCAATGATTTTTATTCCAGTGTGTTATCTTGCACTATCTCTTACCGTTCTTTTAAAAAATTTACCAGTGTTTTTGTAATAAAAAAATAAAAATAATGTCAAATGGATTTATTTCTTTGAATGGGGAAAAATACTGAGAATCGTTTCATTTGTTTCAAAGCCAGCTATTGTCAGCACTGTCTTTAAGTAGATTTACATGTCATTTGTTGGTGCAAAGGATTAATTTAGCATGGTATGTGAGAAGTAAACTTGGCCACAAGAAGCAGAACCACACATATTGAGATCTCTAAGAATAATACAATTTTGTATTATATAAAATAATCAGAATTGAATGGGTTTGTATTAAGAAAACCTACAATCATGAAAACCCATCATCTGCATAGATGCTGTCTACAGCAGGTAGATCCAACATTATTCCATAAGTGGTAGTCTTTGCTATTTTGGACTAATCCGGCTAAAAGCAGGTTTATGAAAATAGAGTTCATGCCACTCTACTACACCATCAGATTTAAACTTCCTGATAGCATGTAGACCTGAATTTATCAGAAACCTAACTCATTGCTTTCTCCCAAAGCCTTTCCTAATGTCCAGTGCTAGCACTGAGTACCCCTCATCTTATTACTCAAGGGTCTTTGAGGAGTAATGCTATATCCTCCATCTTAGACTATGAGGGCTATTTAGTAATGGTCATTAGATTATTGCAATGGATGTTCGTCCTACACTAATTAGCTAATGATATTCCATCTCCCTTCCTTCTAAAAAAAATAATGTTGAAAACAGTGAACAGTGCTTCACTTATTTAGTTGGGATCTTGAGAGAGCCATTCTTTGCCATGGTTTTCCCAAATTTGAAAAGGTTTTTAGAGGGTAGATACATGAATTTTGTAAGTCATACTTTTGAATGATTTTTCCATGTCTTGTGATAGCTTTATAGATTTTTATTTTATTTTGTTACAGAAATGGGCCAGGAAGTTTCTTTAAGTTGTGTTTACTAAAACCACTGCATCTCAGTGGCCTCTGTGGAGCGCTGCTGTTGGAAATAGTGGATGGTACATGAGTAAACCTGAGCTATGGTCTTCATCTGTAACCAATCCCCTACTTCTCTGGACATCAGTTTTTATTTCATTTAATAAAATGAGGTATTTTAAATACAATGTCTCCACAATCCCTGCCCAGATCTAAATTTATGATTCTATGGTCTTAGAAAATGTATTACCAGTACTATCGGATTGATGATCATAAGTACAAAAAGAAAAAAAATAGTTTTCCTAGATCCTCACAATGGATGTAGGCATGATGGAGTCAACTCTCTGTTGTTGTCAAGCTAAGAAGCTAAGGGCAAAGTAAGGCTTTGCATGGAGAGGTCATCAAGACCCTGTGGGAGTGAATGCCCAAGCCCTCTAGGCTTCCCTCTGATGGCAGAAACCTGTCATGTTCTGAACTATTCTCTTTACCAAGTTCCCTATGTTTGATCTAAACAGGATTTACTTAAATTAAATAGGTAAGAGGTGTGTGGCATAACAACAAATCAGTCTAAGGGGAGAGAATGTTGAGGTGTCCACCCAGCAAGGCTCTGTCTGGTAGTTTGTATTTAATAGTTACACATTAAGGATGAATGCAAAAGACTTTACAATTTAGTACATTTCTGTGGTTTTTGGTTTTAAAAATCTACTCCTACTCACCCCTAGAAGATAATGCAGCCAAATTAATTTTGAACAAAAGCATTTGAGATGCTTTCCAATTATTTGTGGTGTACAACCCAAGAACTTTATCATAATTTTCCAGATGAGCAAATAGAGACATACAGACATTAAATTATTTGCCCTTGGGTCAGAATTTAACCCCCAGAAGTTCACCTCCTCCTTTAGAAAGAGATTACCAGGAGAAGGAAAAAGATAACATTTGAAGTTGCTGCAGGCTGTGTGAATTACTGGTTACTCTTGAAAGGCATTTAAGACATCTAATTGTCAAAGGAGATGATGTTGATGTTACTTCTAGCTGAAAGTCTGGAAGTTCTTTTAAAGATACATTTAGTTAAAAATTACTGGAAAGCATTGTGGGCTTTTTGAGCATTATCCTTTTTAACATTGTATAAAAATAATTATTTGGTTTATAATCAGCTTTTAATATGGAATAATGTCATATACTGTATTTCATCATCCAGTGCTCACTCTGTAGATGTGAGTTGCAGGTAAAGGTACCTAGTTGTCAAGTTAATACCCTATTTACATGATTACACCATTTAACTCTCTCACTCCCTTCAGTTATCTACAAAACAACTCTAGAACACAAACAGGCTTTATTTTGTTTTGTTCAGACATATGGCTGAATTCATGGGAATCCAAAGAAATCTAAGAAAGAGGACTATACAAGTGGCCATTTTCTACTATGAAGCTTTAACTGGCAACTATATATCTTCACAAGTGGACATTAAACACACCACACAGAATTCTAGATTTTTATTCACGCACAAAAAAGCCCTATTTCTTGACATGGCTTAAAAGAGGAATTCTATATCCCATATACATGCAGACACACACACTTACACAGGATCTAATATATATAAATATATACTTATATAAGTATATATTACGCATCTAAATGCAAGAATGCGCTCTGCTCTGCCCCTAGTGGCCAAGAGATAATATAGTCAGCCTCTGAGTTGGATACCATAAGAACCTACCACGGATGTTTCAGACCCTTCACTATTGCTGAACATCACTTTTCAATACTGTTTTCCTTATAGACAATATCTATTCAAGTAAATTGAGAGCCACTGCTTCCTGCTGCTGTTGTACTGTACACTAGTGAAACATTCTTGTCCTGTCATCAGCAGTTAATGTAACATTGCATGTTTCAGAGTCTCCCACCCTCCGCAGATCGTTCTGCCCATTCACAACTGGGAACCAGAAGAGGAGCCCCGCAGAGAGGAGGGAGTTGGACCGTTGGTGGAACATATTTATGAGGTAGCTATTGTCTCTGTTGAAGTTGTGTTAGGGGTTTATTCTTACACTCTTCACTAATAAATGCTTCAAAGCTTTTTGAAAGATACCAGTACAACCCTGGCTAGGTGCATCAATTAGTTGGACCGTCACCCCGTACACCAAAAGGTTGTGGGTTTGATCCCCGTTGGGGCATATACCAAACAATTGATGTTTCTCTCTCACATGATCTCTCTCTCTCTCTCTCTCTCTCTCTCTCTCTCTCTCTCTCTCCCTTCTCCTCTTCTTCCTCTCTCAAATCAATAAACATATCCTTGGGAGAGGATTAAAAAATTTTTTTGAATAAAAGACACCGAGGACCTGGCTGGTATGGCTCAGTGGGTTGAGCACCACCCTGCAAACCAGCTTCCAGTTGAACTCCCAGTCAGGGCTCGTGCCTGGTTGTGGGCGTGTTTCTCTGCACATTGATGTCCCTCTCCCCCTTCCTCCCTCCCTTCCCCTCTCTCTAAAAAATCAGTAAAATCTTTAAAATAAAATTTTAAAAAGGCACCAAGTATCTGAGTGGCATATACTGCTTCGACTTGCCCTGTTATGCTGTCACATTACGGTGGGTGGCGGTGGGATGTCCTGTTAAGTGACCATTACACGGTCCCTTGCTTTTCAGTGTGAAAGCCGCTATATAGCAGGAAACATTTCATCTTATTCCTGTTCTTCTTTTTCCAATGTTATTTATTTCCTCTGTTTTCAATGTTTGGACAACCTAAGCATAAAAATGACTAGCTCCCTAGACTTTATTTCACTTACTTTTATATTTTCAGATATCCTTAAAACTCACCCACCTCTTAAACTCAAAGTCACCAACCAGAGGAAAATTTGATGGATTATTTACTACTATACAAAAAATGCATATGTAGCATAATATGATGGGTGAATGGTAGATAAGAGTAATTTTACTGTGCATTCAAATAAGCCAAATTAGACTTGAATAACTTAGCCTGGGATTTGAAATAGTTTGTTGATTAGTAAAATATGTTCCAGAAGCAAGCCAGTGGCTCATGAATAAACCCTGGTGATCTTTTCCCATTTCAGGTGTTAAATACTGAGTAGTGAGTACAGAAGAGCTTTGTTGATACATCATCTGAAACATTTAAATTTTTTACAGTTAGAAACCAAAATACAGTAAATAATTAGTTTAGTCATTGTTCGTTTTTCATTCTTTAAAATAAAGTTAATGCTTTCAGTGAAGAGTAGTTATTCCTGCTTATTTTCAAGGGCCTAGAAATGGAATTTTGGTAAAAAGTGATATTGGAAGCCATTTTCCGTTCAAGGTTCCTTCTTGATTAATGCCTTCTGTCCCTTCCCCAGGTAACCAATGCCACTGCCCTAATAAGTCTGACTATGACTTCCATCTCAGACTACATTGTCTACAGCTAACGATAAAGCCATTTCAAAACCGATGAGCTGTTTACATACATGGGAAAGAGGCATCAACTCCTGTGTGGTGTCAACACGAACCCCTCTGCCATCTGCCCCACCTGCGCTGCAGAATCAGAAGCCCTGTCCAGGGCTGCATCGAAGCTATGCCTTAAGCTCTCTTGATAGTGAAAGGAGAACACAGTCCCCCAGGGCACTTGGATTAAGAACTTCACTGGAAAAAAGAGCTGACAAATAATTTATTAAACCTTCTGTGCACTAGTTTCTGCTTAAGAATGGTGAAACTTTAAAGTTTAAAAACACATTGAAATTCAGTCATTCTCAGTGCAGCCCTGCTTCTAATCTTAGCATAAATGGATCATAAAATTTTAGGGTAATAATCAGTAGTGCCAAAAGCAATCATCAAATGCTTCTTACATGTCTCCAAATATATTGCTATTGATGGAGGCCATGTTGTTTTGATAATGTGAATTAAATTGGCTGCCTAGTAGGGAAAACCGATTATAAATTATTTTATTGACCATGATAATTTTAAGAACTGTGGTAAAAAAAAAAAGGTCCCTGCTACCTTTGAATTTGTCAATTACAATAAATTTAAATATACTTAGTGTTTTTCATAAGCCGTTTTGTGTCCCATGAGTACAGGATTCTAGTGTTTAAAATGTTCATCTCTTTATGAGACATGGCCTTTCTTTCCTTGAGATTCGCTGATTAAAATAGAAGGAGCTCAGCTTTGAAATGCGTGCTTGAAGTGAACTGCGGTGAGCCTGGGTCTTTGGCATTTGATGGATAGCCGTGCTTCCACAGGGTGAAAGAGAGTGCATCGCATATGGTTGCAATCGACAAGTCAGTAGTCAGGAAAAAGGTGATTTCTTCGTAAAGAAAAAATAACGTAGGTTTTGAAAGCATATCATTCAAATTGCGTTTCTAGCACTGCAATTAAATTAATATAAATGTAAAGTAAGCATCACACCTCTCAGACATGGTTAATGTGATCTGCTTTGCAGAAGAAACCTGCCCTTAGAGCTTCACAGATTGGAGAGTCTTCTGAAAGCATCAGCACAGCTTGCGTTCAGAGCTCTTCTTGCTTTTAGAGACTCTATTTTCTGTTTTTCACAGTCCTTGTCCAGATAATTTAAAACAAAAAAATCATGCTCTCCAGAATGGGCACAGAGTCTGTGGAGTTCGATTGCACCTCCCCGCCTGTGTTGGGCCGTAACGTGATGTGTTCCTTGCTTGTAGCTGCACAATATTGGACCGAGTACCATCAGTGACACCCTTCTGGAGGTGGGCTGGCCGTTTGCTGCACGGGATGAATTTCTTCTTTATATTTTTCATATTCAAACTCTGGGACCTCTACGATGTCAAACAAAACCAGATATCAACCCGCAGGATATAAAGGTAGGAGCCTCATCTAACCTTCAGCTTTGTTTGATTTTTATGGTAAAGAAAAACCAAAAGCAGTGGCTTCTAAAAGAAAACAAAGTAATTATAAGTTATTTCCATGGTAATTGACCAGACCTCTTCTTTTAGTTTTAGAGTTAAAGTGCCATACCTACCTTAAAATATCTCTCCCTTACATCTCTCTTGGTGTTGTTGTTCACGGTGGCCTGTTATTTATTTAGCCGATTTCAATAAATACTTTTTATATATCATTTGACTAGCAGCACAACCACACTCAAATCATAAATAGACATGTCATGTTTTGGAGAATTTGTACAAAATGCTATTTTTAAAGTTTTTTTGTATATTGCCAAAAGACATGAGGATCTTTGCCAAAATGACTTTTCCAGCTGCTGCCAATCCTGAGTGGTGAAATGCGATAATTTGCCAAAGGCCATCTCTGTGTCCTGAGAACCCCCAGACTGGAATTTTCAGGACCCTATTCTTTAGTGAAACTTATAAAGAAGCTGAGAGCAGTGCCCCTCAAACTCTTAAGCGTATTTGAGTCACTGGGGGTCTAGAATGCAGGGGACCGGGTCGGGGCGGAGACTCTGTCTCTCTGTAAACACCTGCCTAGTTTTCTGGTCACACTTCAGCTAACCAGGAGCTCAAGCATCCCCAGGGCTGATTCCATCTAGAGTTAAGGTTCAAATCTGGCTTTAGATCCCTTCTGGAAAGGAAAGAAATTAATTTGCATAAACCCTTGAAAATGTCACACTTGTTAATCAGATGTTGTCCTCACAAGAGAGCTTCATTTAGGAATGAATATGCACCAGTGGCTGCAGGGACACAGCGTGTCCATAAGAAATGGAGCAGGGGCAGGCTCCACGAGATGCTTGCTCAGCCTCCCAGGACACAGGTCCCCCTCTACTCTCAACCGGGGGCGCCGGGACATAGCCTGTTATGAAAGGCTCCTTTTTTCAGCCTAACATGCCTTCTATTCAAAGACAGGAAGACTAAAAGGGGGTTCAGTATGAAAAGATTTATGGGGCATCAAACCTCTTGCTTTCCGGGGAAATAATAAAGAAGCCCACTTGTATTCCCCAGATTTATTTAAAATGCTTCCTCCCTGGGGAATTCTTGCCCATTTCCTCTCTCTTTGCTTTTCATTGACATCTCGATGTCTTCATAGGCAATCACTTATATTATAAAATAACATCTTCAGATGTTAATGTAGAACAGCCAAGTAATTAAGATATGCACAGATCTTGCTTTGCAGTTCACATATCCTGTGTTTCAGTCACAGTGTCTTAGAGCACGTGATTACACAGGAGGTTCCTAACTCTCTGAGTGCAGTGTTTAGTTTGTATCTGACACTATTTATATACGTTTGTATATATTATGTAACTTGTTTAATGTGCACCATGTCGGTTGTTATTTTTTTAATGCAATTAACAATCATTTACAGTGACTGGAACACTACAAATAGACAGACAACTTGACTTACATTTGGACAGACGCGTGCGCAGTGGGAGTGTAGACTGCGCACCTGTCCTCCCTGCTACCCACATAGACTTTGCCACCTAGACTTTGATCTAAAATCTGTCCAAGTTTAGTAATTTTTAAAAAGCCATTTAATTATGTTTCTTTTATAAATTTCTCAATCTGTAGAAAGTGAATATGATTTTATTACAATCTGAAGTGATAGCTCCCTAAAAAAACTAATTATTACAATTCATGAATTCTTGAAATTCTGAATTCGTTGAGCACTTGAAATGGTATTACTTTCAGGTTCTCAAAGTACTTTTACCTATTCACTAAACATAAGCCAGAGACCAAAAGAGCTTTTATCAATAGAAAATAAATATATTTTAGCCCTGGCCAGTGGGGCTTAGTTGGTTGGCAGTCATCCAATAACCAAAGGGTTCCGGTCAGGGCACACATCCAGCCTGCGGGTTTGACCCCTGGTGGGGCTGCGTAGGGAGGCAAAAGGTCGATGTCTCTCTCTCACATTGATGACACTCTCTCTCTCTCTCTCTCCCCCCCCACCCCATTCCCTTGTCCCTAAAATCAATGAGCATGTCCTCAGGTGAGGGGAGGGAATGAAAGAAGGGAGGAAGGGAGGAAAGAAGGAAAAGAGAGAGAGAATTTTTAAAAAAATGATAAATACTATATTTTATATCAGTAACTATAAACAATTGAGAGTACTTGATTATTTTCCTCTTAAGGTATTAAATAATTTCTTGGTGAAGTTGCTATTAATATACTTGGCAATTTATTTCTTCCTAGAGAACTCAAAGCTAAAGTCTATTCTCTGCCTTTAATGTGAATTGGAAATTAGTAAGGAACAAATTATTGTATCTTATCTTCAAAAATAGGTCTGGGAAATTTTAAAATTTAATATCAATATCAGATTCCTACGTCAAAGCTAATTGATATTTTTAATTGGAGTATAGATGGTTTTATTTTTAACTACCTAAAGTTATTTTTTTAGCTTGTTTCTTTAAGAGGTACAGAGAGGGCAGGTTTAGTAAAAGGAACACGGAGGCAGAAATATATTTTTGTAGGCAAGAACTAAGTCCCAATATTAAATCCTACCCACTGAGTGGGTGAAGATAAAATTTGTTACCATTTGGTTTTATGGTTTCTTTATAAGTTGAGTGATAAGGTGAGTGTCTCCGTGAGCAGTACATTTTCTGCGAACCCTTTCTGAGCACACTCTGGTCCCCACTGGACTAGCCACCAGAGTACCCCCATGGATGTGTCAAAGGGGGCCCTGCCAGCCCAATCCCTACTGCTTCCTCTGGAGGATGTTTAGAGTTCCCAACCATGCCTTCCTCTTCACCACTCAGTTAATTTCCTTTCGTCAGAACCCCTTTCTCTCAGGTTCACACACGTTTTTTAGTAACTTCTCCCTCCTCTGCATATTCTCGTGTTTGCCCACTGAGCCCTGAAAAGTAGCTGCCTTCTTCATGCCTCTTTCTACCTCTCACAAATTCCTAAGGAAATTTGTTTATGAAAAAGAAACCATCAGGTTTCCTCAGAAACGTTTTCTAGGCCACCCAATGTAAGGAACCAGTGCCACCAACTCTAAAACCTTTGAAATTTCCCAGACGGCCTCTGCAGAATTTCCACAATGTTTTCCTGTAATTAAGTGGATCAGCATTTAATAGTGTACTTTACACAATGATTTGTTTCCTTTCTTTTTTAATTTCTCATATAGCAACTGTCCTGGCTTTATTGTACATAGTTTTATGCTCCAAAGCCATATTGTACATTAAGTCGATTTGTTTGTGGGCTGGCCCGAGAACTGGACCACCATTTACAACATCATTTCTAAAGAGAAATGCACGCAGAGTGCCAAACATCTAGCTTGAACCCTGAAATACAATCCATCTATAGATTGAACATGTATTCCAAATGTGACTCTGCTCACGTAAGCCTCCAAGTCCAGAAAGGCCTGAATGGGGCTCAGTTTTCACAACAGCAACTAGTACAGTTCGGTTATCCCAGCAAATTGCCCTGTCGTCCCCAAGGCTTGGAGGGCTAATGCCTTTGAAAGTCACCACCACGATCATTCTGTCACCTGTGGCTGTTTTAGGAGACAGTGGGCAAAGATCTCACCCACTTATACCTGCCTCATTGCCCAAATACAGAGCATCAGCAACTGAATTAGGGTTGGGGGTGTGGTCAGCTAGGACACACTCAGATGCCACTAGAAGTCAGTGAGTTCAACTAAAATATTATTTGTCTCCTATCAGGCTTTGTGGAGAGTCACTCTGCCTGCTCTCTCGACACTGTTCACATATCTGAGGATGAGGGTCGGGGGAAGCGTGGGGAGATGGTGGGGCTCGGGAAGGGCTGAGTGGGCTGCCCAGTCCAAGCGAGCGTGAGGGTGTGGCAGTGCCGTGGGCACGATCACTCGCACTTTCACATCTGTCCCCAGTGAGAAGGTTCCTGTCTGGTTATTTGTTCCTCCCACAGTGGCTTCACTTCATCAAGTTTACAGTCCAGGTCAGAGGCAGAGGACTTTAATGTGACAATTTCTCCACATTCTACCACCTAAAGCGTTTTGAAACTTTCAACTGTCTGCGGCATTCAGACCAACCCATTAAATCTAATTCATTCCAGATCCATCTTGGAATAAAATTTTAGAGTTGAGCAAAGTACTTCTCAATGATTTTTAAGGCAGTAAAATAATGATTTCAAAGTACCAATTTTCCTATTTTGGCGGAGTCTATCCTGAGGTTTGGAGAGTCCTTCAAACAGGCTATGATTTCTAGATAAGATGAACTTGAAAAAGTAAACACTGTTGAGGAACCAAAGTTGCATAAAGAATAAAGGACTTTTAAAATTGGCAAGATTTCATAGTGCACGGCCAAGTGTGAGATGCTAGGAGAAAGGGCTGCGGAATGTAAAACTGTACCCAGGGGAGGAAGACAGATGAGATGCTCAAATTCAACCTGCATTGAGACCACAACCCAACATTCTGGGCTTACGTTCAAGAAAGAAGAATCCTGAGCTAGAAACGGCCTGACGGAGGAGACTTGACCAGGATGACCATCGCAGGACAGAAAGCCGCAGACCTGTCTTTGGAGCCACGGGAAGCAGGCGGTCCTGACTGAGGGTGTCTCTTGAACAAGACCACCCCACAGGAAGTCCAAATTACAACCGAACACTGCAAACGTGGGAAGCCAAAACACAGAAACTGTTTGTCAGAGATTACAGCCCTGCAAAGAGTTTTTCATTTGTTAAATCAGTGAGCCCACAGACAGTGGCTTGGCTTGGCGGATTTGCATAGTTTTGTCTTATCCTTAAGAGCATTTTCTTCCTTCAAAACTGCCTCCATTTACTTACTGCTTCTTATGAATTCAGAATGCAGGGCCACTGGGTACTTCCCAGAACAACAGCACCCAGCCTGCTCAGGCCTCTCTCTCACACACGCATTTAACTCACCCTTTACTTTTTTTTTTACCAGTACCAATAGGTCCAATTTTTAGCCACCAAAGACAATGTTCTCTCCAGGGTCAATTTCTCTGTGCCTTATCTACTCTGCAAGATGGTTTGCAGGTTCTCCTGTATTTTGAAAAATGTAAAACACATGTCCAACAACTAAGAAAAGCTTCAAAATCACCAATGGAATGAATTGATTTTTTTTTAGCTATGTTTTGCATGAACTTTACAGGATGTTAAAAAAGAAATGTGGGTTTCTTTCTTCCCAACAAATTCTTAACATGTATGTCTTAAAGAAAAGTACACGGAGGTCTGACCCCCTGGGCTTGTCTCTACTTCTTTTTAATTACGAGAGATGTCCACCATCCCTTTCTCACTGGGAATACCTGAAATCCCCAAACAAGTTACAAACAAGAAAAAGACAGTGTGTGTTGCACTTGTTTGCGCTCACAGAACCCTTAATCTTGTTTCATCCAACACTCTTCTTCAAAAGCCATTTCGCAACATTCTCGCAGCACATTATTCCTTCACTCCATAGATGTAAACCTGTACAAGAGAGCAGAGTTTAGTGAAGAGTAATGAAGGTAGAAATTCCTCTTGGGGTCAACATCTCAGTAGCAGCTGGAGAGAGAACCATATTTACTGACAGTTGTTTCCTAATCACAGAACGGGGCAGTTTTCATACTTGTTTTGAAGACAATGCTTTAGTGGTTACCACCAGCTTCTCACAGCTCTTGACAAGATTGTAAACAGGCTCCAAAAGTTCATCGGGAAAATAGGCTTTAACTGTTGTTTACATTTCTTGGATAACCTCTCCCTTGTTTTTTGTTTTGGATGCTTTTTTTTTTCTTTTGTATTTTGAAATAATTTCTGGAATCTCATTTGAGAAAACTGGTTTGCAAGCCATTTGAAGACTCGCTGACTACGGCGTTTATAAGTGGCGTTCTTCCATCTGTAAAATAATGTTGCTGAAGGAAAGAGAGGTGTTCTATCAACCTCTGCTGTGTGACATATTCATTCTGCAGCTCAGAGGAAGTCCTGTGTGTACCTGAAAGACCACTTATGAATACTTACGGATGGCGGTGCACTGGGCCCACCTCAACAGGATGTGTTCTGTGTACCCAAGCTGCTGCATCCAGTGAAACCATGTAGGATGTTGAAGAGTTTTCTTCTCTCCGGACTGTTATTTTACTATTACTACTACTACTACTAATAATAATAATCGGCTGTAACTTGGGAATAAAGAAACACTCCCTAGTTCCTTCCAGCGCCTCTTCCCATACACACACACACACAGTGTATGGTAGAAAATATGTGATGCAATCTATATTTTAACAATTCTACCCAAACTCACATTTTAATCTTTCAGTATGAAGGCTTTTCTCTCAGACCCTCATTGTGTGGCCCTGAGCCCGGCCTGCTTCATGCAGCCAGGGGCTGTTGTTTTCCGGGAGTGTTCCAGCATCTGTGGGGCTGAGCCTTCCCTCACTTCTAAATCTCCAGTATTTAATTTAACATCCAAGCCTCCAATTCAATCTCACATTTTTACAATTTTCTCACTTCCTTTAAATGAAAACTTTTTCCAAGTCAGTTAACCCACCCACTCCCAAGACGGTCTGGAATCTGTGATGAGTTGCTTGAAACGCTCTTACAAACTTCCTTCCTTTACCTTCCCTCTCTTCCACCTTTCCAAAAATCTCCACTGTGCACAGGCCCATATTTCGGCTTCTCTACCCCTTAGCTTGAGGGCACCATTGCAGATTGATGGGAGGAAGTGCCCACTGGGCTGTAAGTTTCTGGAGAAGTCCCCCTGCCATGCTGATACTCTCCCTTCCCAATCTCTTTGTTGGCTTCTCCAAACCTTCACTGCTCTCCTCCCATCCAGCCTCTCCAGCATTACTCTCAGCAGGTGACCTTAGAGCAAGAGAATCTCCAAATGGTCCGTTTCCCTACCCCTCCTCCACCCACTGAAGACACCTAAACATTTATCCCTTATCCCTAGCTTTTTACAATACTGTCAGGGAAGAAGAATTTTTCCTTCACTTCTAAATTTAACTCTGCTACATAAAGTATCCCCTCTGTTTCCTCAACCTCTTCCTCTCTACTAGCTCCTTCCTTGGACCCCATAAGCTTACTTAAATTTCCTCCATCTTCAAAACAAACAGTAAGCAAATCACTCAGTTTGCATCCGCTTCCAAGAATGGGCCCCTTCTCCCTTCCATTTTTAGCCAAGCTACACTTACTATTCCTATTTTCTTATTTCTCTTTTATTGCAATTATAAATTTATTTGGTTTTCATATTTAAAATATACTAAGTGACCATCAGAAGAGTGTCAGACAGCATGTAAAAACACAAAGAAGAAAAATTTAAATTTTAAGTAATGTCACCACCCATTTACTGTTGCATTTCCTACTTATTTATGCATTGATTTATTTCTCCATTTTACTGCATATTGCCAGAATTAAAGATTCTTCTTAAAAAATCCATAATGCCATTATCATACCTAAAAAAGAAATTAGCAAAACTTCCTTAATATCATCAAATCTCTACCACTAGTAATGCTAAGACAACTATTCTTTCAGATTATTTTTCAATTTCTAGACATACAAGGAAGTATACATTCATCTTTTTATTAAAATATACCATCTTATTATGTATGCTATTTTGTAACCTGCCTTTTTCCCTTACTAAGGTCTTATATCTTTCTAAATTATATGTAGCTCTACATCATTTTTAAAAAACTGTCCAGTAGTCTTCTGTGTAAATGTCATAATTTATTTAACCAGTAACCTATATATGCCCATAATATTTTATGTTACTATCTTTTGTCTCCATTATAAATAACTGTTAAGAACATCCATGTTTTATTTGTTTTGTTTTGATGTTTTCTTGTAGTTCAGTCCGGGGATTAGTTTTTTTTTTCTGTTTTTAGATTCCACATATAAATGAGACCACAAGGTATTTATATTTCTCTGTCTTAGTTCACTTAGCGTAATGCTGTCAAGGTCCATCCATGTTGTTGCAAATGGCAAGATTTCCTTCTTTTATTGGCTGAAAGATATTCCCTTGTGTGTATGTGAGTGTACTTCTTTATCCAGTCATCCGACAGTGGGCCCTTGTGGTGTCTGCGTGTCTTGGCTGCTGTGAATAATGAATGCTGCAGGGAACATGGGGGCCGAGAGAGCTTTCTGAATCAGTGTTTTCCTTTTCTTCTGATACACACCTACGAGTGCAATTGCTGGAGGATATGTCAATAATTTCCCAAGTGACAAATTCAATGAATACATCTAGTCCTAACTTTTTTTATCCCTTAGCTGGATTTGACATTTTTATAGTCACACCCTTCTTTGTGCGACTTTCTTTTCCCTAGCCTTCCACAGATTCACACTTTGCTGGATTGTCTCCTACATCTCGTGTTCCCCATCTTTACTTTTCCTCTCTGGGTCTTCTTCCTCTCCCTGTTCTCTGATATTTCCTGCAGTGTTACCTGTGACTCTATGCTTCTCATTTTTCATTTTCTCGTTGAGCAGCTCAGACCAGTCGGCAGTCCATTACCGTACATCTTGATAGGTGCTGATGGGGAACAGAGCCATCCTGTGGAACCTCAGGTGGGGGCTGAGGGGACCAGCCTGGTGCAGGCCAGGAGCTGAGAGCAGTTCTGCTCACCAGGGGTGGGACGCGAGGGGCGCTTGGTGAGAACCAAGGCTGCAGAGCAGGTGGAGCCAGCACCTGGAAGGTTGTGCATGACATACTAAGAATTCTGGACTGTCTTTCTATTTGCCCAGTAGATTTTTCCAGGTTCTTAGGACATGTTGAGCACTATCATTTCATCTTTTGTAGTGCATCCTTACATCAGCAATGTGAGAATATCTCATCTCATTCCATAGATGAGCATACTGTTTTGCTCCTGTGATTCCAAAGAAAAGCTGTATTAAAAAAAAGATGTATTCATCTTGGGGGGAAGGGGAACAGAAAATTAGGGTTCTGTGTTCAATTAGTCAACAATAAGAAATGTTAATGGGATATTATGTGTGATTTATTGGAACTCTCAAAATAAGTATTCAGCTGTCAGATGACCCAGCCTGGAGCCTGAAATAAAGTCATAAATTCTAAAACACTTGCAAAACCAACTTGGGGCTCAAAACAGACTCTGTTGCGACATAATGTTTGTATGGCATGATTAGGGAAAGTCGTCATCATCAGAACATGGTTCTCTCCCGAGGGAGCACTTCTTACTCACAGGAGTGTGGGGCTCGGACATGCCAAAGTCAGGTCCCAGACCACATCAGCACCTCATAGTTAGCACCTCACTTTTCTGCTACCTCAGGACCCATCTCTCCACATAGAAACCTACTCAGTTTAGCCATCCCAGATATACGAGGAGAGGAAAGTAAGGAGAACATAATGACTCATGCCTGAAAAGTCATTCCATCTTTTCTGTCCTTATGGGGAAGTCACTTTTGCTTAAAATATTTCTTCACAAGACAAGCTTTCCAGATACATTCCCAGGCCTCATGAGTTCCTGTAACTGGAGAATGGAAAGGTTATTCCTTCTGCATGGGGTTCATTTTGCTGTTGGAAATGTTGCTGGTAAATCAGAACATGTCTGAATTCTGATGCAAATCATTTCTAGTTGTGAAAAAAAATTGCCTAGAGTTCAAGGCTAGGTAGCAAGTGTTAATGTGGTTGTCTGTGATATCTCTTGCTTACTGTTTACAGCCTGCTGCCCCCAGAGAGGATGCCCCTGAGCTGAGTGCCTTTTTACGAAACTCAACCATCCCTCATCTTGTCAGAAAGAGAGACGTGCCTGTGCTGGAGCTCCCCAGACAGAGCCCAGCAAAAGTCCTGGTGAGTTATCTCGGCGTGCAGGGAACCGAGGGCAAAGGCCAGATGGGACAGAACTCCCCACTACAGATGGTTTTAACTTCAAGTTATTTTTTGTTACACCTATTGGGGTGACAGTGGTTAATAAAATTATAGAGGTTTCAGGTATACAGTTCTATAATACATCATCTGTATATTGTACGGTGTGTTCACCACCCCAAGTCAAGTCTCCTTCCATCACCATTTATCCCCCACCTTTACCTTCTTCTACTTCCACCCTTCCCCTAACTTCAGGTATTGTTTTTCATTCTCCTCCAATGCTCAGATGTGCCTGACATTTTTGGGCAGTACATGTTGTGAGAAATGAAAGTGGCTTTTGTAAATGAGTGTATGCAATGTAACTTTTTCACCCTTCTAAACCTGCCATGGAGGGCCCAGTGGAGAAGTAACGGTGAAAACATGAAATGTGACTATTAACGTATTTCAAGAACGTGAGGATTCAGTTATTAGCCTATCCCCAGACACTGCGCGGGTGAGGTTTGAACTGAGCCTAGAGAAGTGCTGCTGCCTCTCGGTGGGTCCCTGGAGTGAGTGTTTCACCGTCCCTGAGTCTCAGCGCCCTGTGCTCCATCCACCGGAAGAGCCACGAATGGTGTGTCCAGGTTTCTGGCCAAAACCAAAACCCAAAAAACTACAGAGCCTTACTGCTGGGGTCTGTGGTAGATCCAGCTTGAGCTTAGTCAGCACTTTGTAAAACTAGGGACAGCATTCCTGAATCAGCATTTTTATTCAGTTCTCCCACTTGTTCCAATGACAATGTTAACACTACTAAACTGTACACTTAAAGGGGTTAGAATGGGTTTTTTAAAAACACTTATGTATTGAATGTGCTCTGGCGCTATAAAAAGTTTCAAACATGGAAATGGACAGAGAAGTCCAGTGAGCAAGTCTAACTTAATCAGTTAAACTTAAGTCAAGAGAGGACTGTTTATTGTTGTAGAAGAACCTGAAATTACATGGCAAAAAAAATTACCCTGACAGTTGGCAGATTATATGACTTGAATCCTTGTAAATCTTTATATCATTGCAATGTTTTGAAAAATGTAAAAGTAGAGATTAGATATGCTATTGAGTTTAGAATAAATTCATAAAATTCTGCATAGCATCATTTTTAAAAAGCTTCTAGAAGGAATAGAACAGAAAACAATGATTTAAGCCCTGGGGAAGTGTGTACAGCACACCAACTGAGGCTAATGATATCACACAGTATGTCTGACAGTTGTCGAGCAAGTAAATCCTAGTTCTCATCACGAGAAAAAATTGTGTAATTATGTGTAATTGTGTAATTATTAACAGGTGTTAACTACACTTATTGTGGTAATTATTTTGCAATATAAACAAATATCAAATCATTATGTTGTACAGCTGAAACATGTTATATCAGTTATACCCCATTACATTTTTAAAAAAAATTTTTTAAAGAAAATGATTGACATTGGTAGAATTCTAGTATGCAGTACCAACAGGAAAGCCCTCTGGAGGGCCAGTGTCCCAATCTCTGGGGACCAACAATTTGGAAAATCAAACTTCAACTATATTTTTCAGTTTCCACTTCATCATATGTCTCATGAGTGTATAACGGCAGTGGAGATCAATAACTAATATTCTTTTGAATATTATGTGCTCTTGTGTTATGGGATCAGATTTTTTTCCTTATATTCTTTCTCATTAAACACTTCTAATGCAAGATGATTTCTAACCTCTGAATATCTCAGAAACTTATTGCTTGCAGATGAGGACAAGGCAAGCCTTGATTTCCACGTCGGATTCTGTTAAATCATGTTTTATTGCCTTTTTCCCTCATTGGTTCAAAAATTGCAAATCATACGCCTCCCCATGTCCTCGAGTCAAAATAATTCTGGGTAGAAAGTGATTATGCAAAGTTTATTCTGAAATCAAAAGCTAAATAAGACCTCCTATAGTTTTTGTTTAGTTAAAAACAACTTACTGAATCACATTTCTGATTAGGAATTTGAAAGTGCAAAATGCCAAAATCCTGTTTGGGATCATAATTTCCAATTTGCATAGGAAAAGTTTGGACCTGTAACCCTGAGATACAATTTCTCCTCTACTTAAGAATGTCCGTGCCTTTCTCATCTTGGGCCCCTGCTGCTTTTCGAAGCTATCCCCCCATCTGCTCCCTGTCTTCTGTCTACTACTCAGTTTACAGAAACTTTGTCTTTCTTAATCCTGTTCAGCACTTGGTACTCTTGACCTGTTCCTGAAACCATCACCTCCCCAACTTCCCCCAAAACGTTCTCTCCTGTTTCTCTTCCTGCCTTTCGACTTGCCCCTTTGAATTCTTCCTGGACTTCCCTCCTGCCATCTGTAAATGCTCCCAGACCTCAGGATTCCATCCTCTGCCTGTTTCTTCTCTGCCATTGGCTTCACACTTGCGTGGGAATTTCTTGCTTGATTGTAACTCCAGTCACTAGTCACTCTTAAGTGACTCCTACCGTCTTACTGCTTTGAAGACTTGCAGGGCTCACTGTGATGTCCATCTGGATGTCTGGTAGACATGCCAGTCTGCACACATCCACACCTCCAAAGTGTGCTCCTTCTTTAGAATTCCCAGTCTCAGGAATGCCAGCACCCATCGTCCCAGAGCCTCAAACCAAGCCAGCTCCCTCCTCCCTCCCTGTCCATCATCCCAGTCTTTGATAGTTGCCATGTATCTATTCTACTTCCAAAACTTCTCTAGAATGTATCTTCTGCTTTCCATTTCCACTGCGTCAGTTCGGGGCCTCATCATTTCTCACCCGGACTCTTATAACAAGCGATTACCATCGTCCTTGCCTCCCACTCCTCTCTCCACTCTTTCCTCACATACCACCTGTCCCTAAACTACAAACATGCTCACAGCCCTTGCTTATAAAGCTTCACAGGCTCCCCAGTACCCTCTGAATAACATCCAAAGTCCTTAGCACAAGTAGGAAGATTCTTTACCACCTGGACTTTCACCCTTCCCTATCTCATTGCCATCTCCCCCCACCCCATACCCTTTTCTCCTCTTTCCTGAACACACAGATCTTGTACAAGAGAATCATACCCCTGTCATCCTGTGCTTCCAGGTAACTCTTTCTCACCTTTCAAGATTCACTCTAAGCGACACCTCCGAAAGCCTTCAACAGAGCTAGCTAACTGGGACCACCACTTTCAGGGAGTTAATGAGAATTACCTTCTTCTGACTCCCCACCTGCTTTGCCTTCAGAAGGTGGCACTGGCTGTATGCAGCATGTCAATAATGGAGCAGAGGCTCATGTGAGGGTCCTCACAGGTGGCACAAACTGCCAACTTGGAGGATCCCCACTCCTTCTGCGGAGACAAGGCCCCAGCACCTCAGTGCCCAGCTCTAGTAGAACCAGGGTGGCCTGGCCACTTGTATTTGGAAACATCATGAAGAAATCTAACCTTGTTGGAGTATGTCAGATAACACATTACTTATTGATTGGTTTTGAAAGAATTCTGAGGGCCTTGAAAAAGGTTTTCATAGTACTATGTTCCTCAGGCTGCTCTGTATTTTATTGATTTCATTAATGTGATAGTGATATTTACTGAGCATCTACAGGCCAGTGCCCAGGGCTGAGACATAAAAAGTAAAGCATAGCCCACATGATAATTTCAGTCAGTGAGCATAATTCAACAAGGACCATCCTGTCCATGGAAACATGGAAAATGAATGTGAGGCATCCATTTATTTCCATAATGGGATCCAATCAGAAAATACAATTTGATAGGCAGAATGTCATCATAGTGAACACTTTGCAGGAACATGCATTTCATATAGTAAAGGTTATCCATTATAAGTTGGACAACCCTAGAAACTAGGTTAAAAACTAGTTTTTATAACCAGGAAGCAATTTAGACAGAAAGACAAATGTTACAGAACAAATGCTTGTCAGCAGGTTAATAACTTTGGGTCTTTGAGGTCATGTGGACCCAGGGACCTTCCTTGAAAGCCATGCTAGGACTTTGCTTGGTCCAGGGTCAGGTGCTATGAATGTCTGTCGGAAATGTCCTCCTGAGTTCTGAGAAAATGAACCAGCAGCACAACTCAATTCCTGATGCAAGGAGATAGTATTATTAAGTCCTCAGAAAAAAGCTTAACTTTTATGTCGGACTTATATTCCATTTTATCTTTACATTACTGCTGAAGCTGAGGCGTCTTTGCTACCAGACTGTGCTTTGACTTAGTTGTTTTAATGTATTTGTTCTTCATTTACATTAATAATATGGATTAGGTGATGATTTCTTAGAAAATAAGATATAAATAAATTGACATCAATGCTGATTCTGTACCACAATTTAAAGATGCTGATTTGCTGAAGTCGCTCTTGTTTTTTGCAGAACTGTACAAATATTGAGTGCTTACGGATCTCCTGTGTGGTGGGACGACTAGACGGTGGAGAGAGTGCGGTCCTGAAAGTCAGGTCGCGGCTTTGGGCACAGACGTTTCTCCAGGTAACAGACTCACGGAGGCAGGTACACTGCGCTCCCAGGGAAGCTCTTCCCAAGTGCTCGGTGTGAAGCTTATTTTTTAAAATTGTTATTAAGTTTTCTTAATATTTTCTGTTTTTACAATTTTTAGATTTAATTTTAAAATATCTTATTTTTAAAAATTGTTTTTAAATTTGAATTTTTTATTTTTTAAAAAGAAATTTTATTTCTTTTAAACAGTGATGTTTACTGAAATTTTATTTCTTTTAAAAGAAAGATCAATTGTTCATCTTTCCTATCAGATAGACATTTTTTTCAGCTTTACTGAAATATTATTGATATATAACATATATAAGTTTAAAAGGTATGATGTGATGACTTATATATTGTAAAATGATTACTGCAATAAGGGCAGCTAACACCTCCTTCCCCTCAGATATTATCCTTTTTGTGTGAGCGTGGCGGTAACTTTTAAGGTCTACTCTATTAACAACTTTCAAGTATATAATGCAGCATTGTTAACTATAATCACCATGCTGTAAGTAAGATCCCTGGCATTTACTCATCTTATAGCTGGAAGTCTGTGTCCTTTGACCTCCCCATTTCCCCCACCCTGAGCTCCTGGAAACCCCCATTCTATTCTCTATTTGTATGAGTTTGGCTTCTTTTAAGATCCTACATATAAGCAAAATCACACAGTGTTTGTCTTTCTCAATCTGATTTATTTCACTTAATGGCATGCCTTCAAGGTCCATCCATGTAGTCACAAAAGACTGGATTTCCTTTTTTTATGGCTGAGTACATATAATCTCCCTTATTTTAGGAGAAGACAGTGTAAATAACCTGACTCCCTAAGACATTCAAATGGTAACTTAGATTCAGACAAATCTATTTAGCTCAGCACCATATACCCAATGCCTGGCACATAGTAGTTCCTCAGTAAATGTTAGTTAATGGAAATGATGGTGAGTATAAGAGCACAGTTCAGTTCAAGCCATATGCTCAGAAAAGTAAAAATAGAAACCAATGTAGAAGGGAAAAAGGAGATTGTCCTAGAAAGGTGCTCTTGCCAGGTGAGCCCACAGCATGGGCTCCAGCCAAGCGAAGTCTCAGCCAAGTCCCAGGTCCATGATGTGTAGACTCCACACAGCCCTGGCCAGTCTGTACTGTGGCATCCAGCAAGGCCGTAGATAGTTCTACTGGTCATGTGCATTTTAGAGCTTTTAAATCTCTTTTGTACTAAGTAGATGAATATTTCCACTTGGAAAGAGCTATTTATTTAAATGATACTATTACATTGTGATCTTGTTGTTTGCGGGGGGAAAAGATTAATTAAACTACCAAATTTGTGCATTGTTGCCAATATATATGATTTATTTACTTTTAGAGAGGGGGAAGGGAGGGAGAGAGAGAAGGAGAGAAACATTGATGTGAAAAACATGGACTGGTTGCTTCTCATGCCCCCAATGGGGTACGTGGCCACAATCCAGGCATGTGCCCTGACCAGGAATCAAAATGGTGATCTTTTGGTTTGTAGGATGATGCCCAACCAATTGAGCCACACTGGTCAGGGATGTTGCTTATATGTTAGCTACTAAAAATTTTTTATTTGGCATATTGTACCATAGAAAATCAAATGGTAAAATTATTTTGAGTCTAGTTAACAAATAGGGAATTTTGTAGTTCTAGATTTTCAAATTATTTTGAGTCTAGTTAACAAATAGGGAATTTTGTAGTTCTAGATTTTCATGTTTTCTGATTCAAAATACCTGTATTGTCTCAAAAATATTATTTAATTTTGTTTCTAAAAAAAAACAGGAGGAAAATTTAAGTTATTTTTAAACGTTTGCTGTGAAGCCCTTTTTAAAAAAAAAATTAAGGACTTCCGGCCAAGATGGAAGTGTAGGTAGACACACTGTGCCTCCTCACACAACCAAAACAAGGACAACAAAAACTTAGAAACAAAAAAAACAACCAGTACTGACAGAAAATTAAACTGTATGGAAGTCCAACAACCAGGGAGTTATAATAGACACATTCATCCAGACTGGTAGGAGGGGCGGAGTCAGGTGGCTGGGCTGAGAGGGGTAGTGGCAAAAAAAGCCATGGCTGGCAGTCCCCAGGCACACAGGTTGTGACTGTTGGATCTAGCAATCCCACATTTGCACACACATAAACCAGGCAAAACTGGGGAGCGAGATAGACCTTGAAACCCAGGGCTCCAGCATGGGGAAATAAAGCCTCAAAACACCAATTGAAAACATCTGTAGGGGTTGAGGTGCCGGGAGAGACTCCCAGCCTCACAGGGAGAGTTCATTAGAGAGACCCACAGGGTCCTAGAATGTACAAAGGCCCATCCACATGGGAATCAGCACCAGAAGGGCCCAATTTGCTTGTGGGGAGCAAGGGAAGTAACTGAAATCTGGCAGAGAGTGGAGCAAGAGCCATTGTTCCCTCTTGAATCCCTTTCCCACATATAGCATCACAACCCAGCAACTGGGTTGCCCCACCCTGGTGAACTCCTAAGGCTCCACCCCTCACTATGTAACAGGTGCGTCAAGACAAAAAAAAAAAAATGGCCCAAACAAAAGAACAGATCAAAGCTCCAGATATAATACAACTAAGCAACGAAGAGATAGCCAACTTACCAGATGCACAGTTCAAAGCACTGGTGATCAGGATGCTCACCGAATTGGTTGAATTTGGTCGCAAATTAGATGAAAAAATGAAGGCTATGCTAAGGGAAATGAAGGAAAATGTACAGGGAACCAATATTGATGGGAAGAAAACTGGGACTCAAATCAGTGGAGTGGACCAGAAGGAAGAAACAAACATCCAATCAGAAAAGGATGAAGAAAGAAGAATTCAAAAAAATGAGGAGAGGCTTAGGAACCTCCAGGACATCTTTAAACGTTTCAATATCCAAATTATAGGGGTACCAGAAGGGGAAGAGGAAGAGCAACAAGTGGAAAACTTATTTAAGCAAATAATAAAGGAGAACTTCCCCAATCTGGCAAAGGAAATAGACTTCCAGGAAGTCCAGAAAGCTCAGAGAGTCCCAAAAAAGTTGGACCCAAGGAGGAACACACCAAGGCACATCAGAATTACATTAGCCAAGATTAAAATGAAGGAGAGAATTCTAGAAGCAGCAAGGGATAAGGGCACAGTCACCTACAAAGGAATTCCCATCTGACTGTCAGCTGATTTCTCAAAAGAGACCTTGCAGGCAAGAAGGGGCTGGAAAGAAGTATTTCAAGTCATGAAAGGCAAGGACCTACACCCAAGATGACTCTATCCAGCAAAGTTATCATTCAGAATGGAAGGGCAGATCAAGTGCTTCTTAGATAAGGTCAAGTTAAAGGAGTTCATCATCACCAAGCCCTTATTATAGGAAATGTTAAAGGGACTTATCTAAGAAAAAGAAGATAAAAAATAGGACAGCAAAAAGACAGCAAACTCACAGATATTAACAACCACACCTAAAAGACAAACTAAGCAAACAAGTAGAACAGGAGCAGAACCACAGAAACGGAGATCACATGGAGGGTTAGCAACAGTGAAGTGGGAGGGGGAGAGAGGGGGGGAAGGTATAGAGAACAAGTAGCATAGACGGTGGGTAGAAAGTAGACAGGGGGAGGGCAAGAATAGTGTGGGAAAAGTGGAAACTAAAGAACTTATAAACATGACACGTGGACATGAACTAAAGTGGGGGAATGTGGGTGGGAGAGGGTATGCAGGGTGGAGGGGAGTGAAGGGAGAAAATGGGACAACTGTAATAACATAAAATAAAATATATTTTAAAAATTTAAGGCATGGTTTTCTCAATGTTGGCACTATTAATATTTTGGATGAGATAATTCTTTGTTGTACAGGCTGTCCTGTGTATTATAGGATGTTCAGCAGCATCCTTGGCCCCTACCCACTAGATGCCAGTAGTAACCCCTAACCCAGTTGTGACAACGAAAAGATGTATTTAGACATTGCCAGTGTCTCTGGGCTCATTTACCCCTGGTTTAACAAGTGACCCAGGGAGAAGTGCAGTGCACAATTTGCATTTTTTAACTTAAACCATTATTTATTCATTCTCTCAACAAATATTTATGGAAGTCCAACTATGCTGCACACATTACTTCAAGTACCACTTGCAATCCATCAGTTTACTCCTGGCGGCTCTGCTGTTACTTGTCATCTGAGAGCTGGGAGAGGAATTGGAGTGAATGCCCAAACCCCCGAGCCTAAATGGATAACCATACATTCCTCCTATCACTTTGGGTACCACATCCTACTGAAATGAGAGAGAACAACTTTTCAGTGAATCAGGACTAAAATCATTGTGACACTACAGTCAAAGGAAATTGATTTTACAGTAGATGACACTCATCAGTTCTATGCATAGCGTTCTATTCCAGTAAGAGGCCTAGAGAGGGAAAATGGCATCTTCATTTTCTGTTAAAAAGACCCAGTGAGTCTACAAGAAGTCAATAACAATTGAGGGACTTTCCAAACAATAAATGCTTAGCACGAGTAGAGTCAGACCAGAGCAGCCTGCAGGGGCATTCTGGAGTCCTACCAGAGCAAACTGCCTCTTCCAAAGATTTGGGAGAGAGTAGCACAAGTCTTTCCCTGTATACCCACAGCCGTAGCCCAAATGTCTGTACTTCTACAGTTTCCTCTTATTCCACTCAAAGAGGAGTGCAGTATTACAAGCCATCTCTCTCTCTCTCTCTCTCTCTCTCTCTCTCTCTCTCTCTCTCTCACACACACACACACACACACACACACACACACACACACACACACTATATTGAATGTATTGAAGGCCTTTGATAGTTTCCTCATGCAACCCAGAAGGAAGTAAACATTTTCTACTTTTCTAATCCAGCATAGAAAGTTTACAATTCTTGGTTGACATGATTTGCCTTATTATGTTTGTTTCTATCCATGTGGTAAACAAGCGAACTGGTCAGGAAAATATTTTATTTGGGTTAAACTTAAATATTCTCCTGTTCTGTGATTGCTCCTTGAAATAGCAACTCCTTTGCAGCTTAGAGTTTTACCTGTAATTGCTCAGGCTTTGTCATCTCACAAGACAAATGTTTCTGGTCAGTGCTCGGTATGGCAACATGGGCTACATGAAATGGATATGTGTTTTAGAATAATTCTTAAGAAGCAATTAAGTAGCGGGAAGGTGGGAGTGAGAACGCTCACAATGTTACCAGCCTCACTAAGTATTTAATCAATTCAGAAGTCTCACTCTGCACTGCACTTGTTACCAACTCTGTAATTTTTTGAGTACTGTGACTCTTTTGTGCAAAAGTACCCTACAGAGGCAGCTAATGGGCTGCAAAGCACAGTTTCAGTGACACTGCAATGAGAGAGGAATAGGGCATTTTCTGAGGATCACTAGCTAGCTGCCTCGCTGGTGGAAGGTCCATGATATTGTCCAGGAGTCTGAACTCCAGCTGCTTTTTTAATCCTAAATTGCCTACAGTGTGGCAGTGATTGCTATTACATGAGGAGTTGCTACACAGAAGAGATTTTGTTTAACATAAGAAAACTACAGTTGCTTTGTAAAGAACACAGCTGGAAGCATTCAACTTTCAACGTGGAAGTGGAATCGATACTATGACTCTGCTCCTCATTGTCGTTCATGAACTAAATGCCCACCTGTGCTGTGCCTCGGCCCTAACGGCCACAGCACTAGGGTATCTTTCTTCGAGGCCAACCGAACCAACTGTAGCCTAATGCTTCACATTTATCATCTTTGCAGCTCCACAGCATCCTTAAAAAATTTCTTACTGAAAACCATAGAAGACACCTTGGTTTGGGAAAATAATTTTAAAAAAAGAACAGAACACTCCATGAGTTGTATTGCTTATCAGATGGGTACTAATGTGGGGTGGGAAGGTCATGGGTAACCACACCATCTGATGTCTTCACTCACTGTCCATCCATGTGGTCAGTCAGCCAGGCCTGACGAAGCCCTCCTGTGCGTGCTGTGCTAGGTGCTGTGGAAAAATACAAATGTTACACTCCACGGTTTATGCATTTCATTTCTGTATGATCTTGTTGGAGAGAAAAGTAACAGAGAAAAATAAAAAGTTAAACAACAATGTGAAAATTCCAAACAACGTATGACAACCAGAGTTTCATTCCAGAGTGTGGAATCAGAATCTTGAGCCCAATCCCAGGTGTTTGTGAAGCTCAGCAAAGTGAGGTGGGGAGTGAACCACTGGAAATGACAATAAAGAGTGACGATGAATGGAAAATGTGAGGAGGAATCAAACTGCGGCCAAGAGCAGGGGTGGTAAAGGCTGTCAGTGAAAGTCCTCAGAGAAATGTGTTTCTCCGTGTTCTACATTCTGGAGTTCAAATCCCACTTTTATGCACTAAGAAGCTTTCATATTTGTAAATTCAGGACACATAGCACAAAAACTTTCCATCTAGAGTCCATACAGAGATGGACTTCTCCCATGATTTTTTTCAAACACAAGACTTCAAGAGCAAGAAAATTATTTTCTGTCAATTTTTTTATTGAACTTGGAGGCTAAAGAAAACCTGTGCATTGGGGCTTTGAGAGCCTGGACACACATTTGCATAGGTTTTTGTAACCCTCACGCACACAACCTCATTGCCAGGATGTGTTGTCTTTGCTCTGTGGCTACTAGCCAGGATGATAAGGAAAGTAGGTTTAAACCACCAAGTACAGACACGGTTTTGTGAGCAAAAATTTCCACATTAAAAAAAAATACTTCTCATACAAACAAACAAAATCCAGCTTTCAGCTAAAATGGGAATGCCAGGAGAAAAAAGAACATCAGAAGAATAACCAACCCAATAACAGCCACAAAGAATTTTTCCAAGTGAATGGAGTTGCTTATCCTGAAATGTCAGGGTAAAAAGAAAGAAAAAGACAAAGATAGTGCCTTTGAGTATATAAACATTTTGCATGCTCTGGCCCATCCTCACCACATAGAGGAAATGGGGATTATTGAAGGAAGAAAAAAATCAGTCATAGGAGAAGAAAATAAACTTTTTAAAAATGCAAATAATTTAAACAAAATTATTACAATCTAACCTGTCAGATTAGCCTCAAGAAACCCAACATTGGCTCATGGGTAGTGAGTTGCTGGTAAATGTTTAATAAAGCGCACTCTGCGAGGGGGAAAAGCTCCAACATGTAGCATTTGCTGATTCCCGTGGTGTAAATGTTGCCCCCAGAGCTGATTTCAAGCTGCCAGCCTTGCCGAATATGGACTTGGGAAGAGATGCACTTGTCGCTCACCATCATGCAGCATTTCCCCTTACAGACACAAGAGACATGAATAAGATCTAGAGAATAAGTAATAGTAAAATGCAATAAAATAAGTAATAAGTACTGAATTTTTATTACCTGTTAAAAATATAATTACTGAAGTTTATATATATATAAAATTTAAATTTTAATAATGGCTCTATTTTACAGCTGATACTCAACATTCCTGAAACTTTAACAGTCCCTCAAGAGCCAGGGGAGCTAGCCCAGGCTACCCCTGGATAGATCCAATCATTGCCTCAAGCAGAGTGATTAGCGCAGAAGGAGGGGAAGCACAGAAACTTAAGTTCTCAGAATGTCTTTTCTTGACTTGCTCTAAAATGTTTTCCTTTGACTTTAATCAACAGTTAAAATGAGAACCAATTAAACAAAAAGAACTTTTGCTGAAAAGTTCTGTCAAAAACACTGTATGGCTCTAGGTCTGTGGTTCTTAATTAGGGGAATTTTGTGCTCTCAAGGGACATTGGCAATAATGAGAGATGTTTTTTTGGTTGTTGCAACTTGGGAATGGAGGGGTGCTACTGGCATCTAGTGGGTAGAGGCCAGGGGTGCCACTAAACATTTTACATTGCACAGGACAGCCCCCCAACCAACCTAAAATCTTAAAGGTCCTGAGATTGAGACAGTGCTCTGGTTCTTCTGTATGAGATGAAATGTGATAAATTTCTTTATAACTCAGTAACAGTTTTTTCTCTAAACTATTTCCCTCTATGACAAGAATTTTTAGCTCACTGTGTTTCCCCTTTATTCTTCACTACTAGCAACTATGTAAACCCTTGCGCTTACTACTTTTTAGGACTCATTTTCTGTTTTTTATTTTAACTTTATCGTACCAAGTCTTTTGTTACTAAGACAAATTCTCTTTAAGAATAAGAAGAGGATGAATGGTTAGATGGATAGATGGATGGATGTCTGGACAGGCAGGCTATAGATGGATGGATGGATGGGTAAAGTGTGATGAATGTTGTCTGGGTGGATGATGGATGAAGGATGATGGATGGATAATGGATGGATAGATGGATGGATGGATGGATGGATGGGGAAAGTAAAAGAAAAGGAAGAAAGGAGGAAGTTTTGCTTTGGAAATGGAAAACATTGAAAACAATTGGGTAGCTGCCAGTATAACACTTAAAGGCTTTATATGACATATACTTAAATAAATATTTTTAATTTCAGAGAAAAAACGATCCCTATTCTCTTGCATCCTTGGTGTCCTTTGAAGTTAAGAAGATGCCTTATAAAGATCAGCCAGCAAAACTACCAGAGGGAAGTATAGCAGTAAGTATCTTAAAAATACACAGGCATTGAAATATTTCATTGAAATAATGATTTTTTAAATCACTGTCCTAGCTTGTGCTAGGTTTAAGTGCTGATTACATTGACTTGAGAACAGTTTCCCCTTCAGATCACTGCTTTCTTCTTCCAGTCTGGAAATTACTTAGTGTCATTTGATCAAAATTTTAAACTTTTAATGTAAATTTCTATACCCCACCCACCCATAAAAAACAATAACTAATATCATTTTCAGTCAAGCTCTTTTGATTCAGAGAAGTCCAGATAGCAATGATCACTATAATGAAATTATACTGATTGCTTAATTTTAAGACGAGTGAGTAGGGAGGGTCGAATCTCTTCTTTAGGGACAGATGCCAGAGACTAGCTGCATGGCATTGGATGGTAATCTTTCCTTTAATGCAAAGAACTGTAATTTTTACTGGGGAGTAAAAAGTATACTATGAGCTTCATTTGAGTGACATTTTATTTTTAAAAATTGAAGCTATTTAGCATCACTGACCCCCAACTCTCTGTCACAGCACACTGCTAGCATCCTCAGCAGCCTGACAAGGCCATGAGGAGCAGAGGGGAAATGGGCGAGAGGGGTGGATCAGACAGTGGTCCCCAAACTCTGCCTCCACGGTGAAAATGGCCATAGTCAGGGGTCCAGGGAAACAATAGTAAGGTTTAAACCTCCATCTCCTGCCCTCCCCCGAACATTGACAACCCCCACTTGAACTCTGGTCCCCAGATCCTTGTTATGCAAAGTGCAGTTTACAAACCCAAACCCCAACACCACCTAGGAAGTTGTTAGACAGACACTCAGACACAGACCCCCCTGCAGACCTGCATTTTGTCAGAAGCATCAGGTACCATGCTCACAGGGCTGTTGGAGCAGCGTCACTTTGGATGGTGTACAAATGGATACTCCCACAATTTCTTCGCACCAGAGGTCTTCGAATGTAATTGTAATATTTAATCTTTCTAGCTTACTTTTAGTAATTTAAATTAAATTAATCCATTGATTAGTGACTCCCAACCCTAAGTATTCAAGAGTCATCACTCATGCAACTTTAAAGTCTTTACCTCAACTGGCAGGATTAAGTGTGTTTGAAGTGAGGCTCCGACACTGTGCTCTAAAAGACATACAAGTGACACTTCTGCAGGGAACCTGGGGCCGAGAACCTCCAGCACAGGCAGGCAGCTCAGAGGAAAATGCACAGTTTCCAAATCCGTTTCCTGGGCTTTTTTCTGGCTCCACCCCACTCTAATTGGAAAACCTTCAGGAAGTCACTCCTGAAGTGACTCCACTTTGCTGAGGCTGTTACCCATGTTCACCTGACAGAATTGTTGAAGCAATTAATAAAAGTATGTATATAAAGCCCTAGCTTTGTACCTGGAATAAAGTAACTGTAACCCTCCCAACATCGGACACATCCATAGACTGCAAAGTCAAGCTGTTTCAGTAAACTTCGGTGGCAGTTTAAAGCAAGCGCTGCCACATCTTTCTTCATTTAGTTCACCTCTCTGTCACAAGACGTCTGTTATAGTCCGGATTTATGTTCAACTTAGAAAATTGAGGCTTTGGGTTTTTAATGTAGAATGTTCATTCAGAGAGGTTCAAAGGCTTGTAGCTCTAAGGGAGATAAATCTGGGCCCTTTTGTTGTCTCTGAGCACATGTTCATTAACAGAAACATATGTTACAGTCGATTCCATCAACAGTATTGAATCTTTCTGTGCTGGTCACAGGTGACAGCCTGCTGTTCTCAACTCATCTCAGAAGATCCACAAAATGATCAAATGCATGCTTCCCACATCCACCCCCCCACCCTTGTTCCTGCATTTGTAAGAAATGCCTTATAAAGATCAGCCAGCACATTTGTTCCTGCATTTGTAAGAAAACAGCCATGCTATCTGATGTAGGTGATTTACCACACCATTTGTGGAAAGGTACCAGCAGGTCCTGGAATTACATTGTTTTGTTCAGTGTTCTTTAGTTACAACATTGATAAAATGCCCTAGGAACTTAACTCTTGTTTCCGTCAGTTAGTTTATGGTCAAATTGGATTCATGATATGTAAATTTATTAAAGTCACAGAATCTGCCCATGATGTTAAGTGAGGACTTAATTGTAATTGGAAAAACATTCAGACATTTTTTATAGTGACATCTCAAAAGTCTTGCCATTCTTATCTTGAAAAGAGCCTAGAGGGAGAGGATTGCTTTAAGGCGGCAGAACTCATTGGAATTGGTAGCTTGAAAACCATCAGAGCTCCAGTCCCTTCTCTGCCCCTGGGGAGAAAGTCTCTCAGTTTGTCCTTCCGTAATGAGACTAAAGAATATTTGCTTGTTTTCCTAGGCCCTTGTGTGGGATGATTAGTTTGTTTATACTCCCTTTCAACATGGCCATAATTCAGGCATTTCTTGAGGCCTCTATAAGCTTTCCATATTGAAGAAACAGCAGTCCCATCTGCTTCTTGCAGAGTGTCTGTGTTGGTAACAATGAACTCCTCATGGGCCACAACACTTTCCATGTTCAGAGGCGAAGAGAAGGTTGCATGAAGCAGAGGGATAAGACTGAACACTGATTCATCACAGCACAGCAGGAAAAAATCCCTCCGTTATTTGAACACTTTTTTCTTTTTGCTTACCAATTAATTTTGACATTTGTGTTCCATGTGACTAAAGCCAAATTCCATAATTTACATCTAGAAGAGAGTATTATTGTCTAGTATTACTCCAAAGTTGGCTATTATAAAATAGGAGTATGTCATGAAAACCCTTATTTAAAAACTCATTCATAAACTGTGAATACACTTGATTTTCAGCAAAACTTCAGCAGCTTAAAATGGAATTCTTACACTGAACAATTGTTCGGAGTTCAGACTTGTGACAGGGACTGCTTATCTCACAGGGGCTATTTGAACGTTGTTAAGATGTGTGTTCAGTGGTCCATTTTATGTGAAAATGGCCCTGTAGGTAGGATGCCTTTGTACATTTACTTAAAACATCCTTGTGACCCCACTAAAGAATGTTTACACTAGATTTTGTGATACGTAAATACAGATGTCAACATTAATTACAGTGCAAGTACAATGGAGCTTTTTCTTTTCACCTTGGTTTTTTGTCAAAATATACAAAAACATATCATAAATGTCAATGAGAAAATATGGGCCTATTAAAGATTTATTTATGGTCTTTCAACCATAATAAAGAACAACAAGATTTGTGACATAATGAATGTAAGATTAGATGTTCCCTACTTAGCATCACTTTAAGAAAATCTAAACCACTTACAATTTATTGATCCCCTTTCCTAAAATTGCAGATAATTATAATAAGTGAATTGCTAAAACTTTATACTATTTCCTTAAATAACTACAGGTTCTTGATACATAAAAATGAATTAAAACAGTTTGTTGATTGGTTAGCATGCAATTCATTTTTTTCTCCCTAAATTTGAAATATTTCAGTTACTCAACATTACTGTTCTTTCTTGAAGTAGTTAAAATACATAATCACAAGCCCGTGTTCTGAAGGTAGACCTTTAGTCCTAAGTACATTCCATTTTCTGCTTTGGGACCACCTCCTCGGGGAAAGAATCTTAGACGTGGCTAATTCAGCCAATCACAGCATTGTGGGCCGTGACACAGGGCGTTGGAGAGCTGTTTGGTCCAGTGTGTGACCTGGCTAGTGAGCACTTAAAACGCGAGAGTGTGACTGAAGGCTTGAACCCATAGTTACCGTATTTTTCAGACTATAAGATGCGCCCCCCCTGCCCCCAATTTGGAACTCAACTGCTGTTGAGTTCTGTTTACATTTACTTTGGTGAAATATTATGTTATTTATGATATTAAATATTTTACCACATTTTTTGCTTCAAAATTTTTTCCCAATTTTCCTCTAAAACCTAGGTGCATCTTATAGTCCAAAAAATGCATTAATCTCATTTTAATTCATTTAAACATAAACTTAAAACTGCAGCTGCATAGAATATTTTTCCCATTAAACACAGCTCTATTGTTTGGGTAAAACTGTATCTCACTTTATTGAAAATTTAGCAATTGTTATGTGCTGCAACTATTAAATATACACTGGATTTCAGAGTAGTAAAAACAAAAAAGAATGTAAAATATCTTAGGAATATTTTTATATTAATTACATGTTGAAAATAGTTTTGATATTTAGAGTTAAATAAAATGTATATTAAAATTAATGGCCCCTCTTTCTTTTTCCTTTTTTTAAAAAAATGTGCCCAGTGGAGATTTTTTCATTTTAAGTTTTAAAATTTTAAATTCAGCTGGCATTATACTCCTGTTGGACAGCACTGATCTAGAGCAGGTGATGGGAGATTCCAGCGTGGAGCTGATGAGAGTACCTGCAGAGCTGCAGAGAACAGGGCGCGTTTCGTAAATCTTATTTGAAAGGAATGTAAAACTCTTACTGTAAGCCAGCGATTAGTCATTAGAAACTCTAAAAAGTAAGACCTATTTTTCTCACTCTTTATTATCCAATGGCCAATGTAAGCTTCTTGTGGGCTTGTCAAAAGGAGCTGCAAGAAAAACATAAATATTAGAAGTAACAAATTTTTGATATTTCCCAACATTTTATTTCTTTGCCAAGCTTTCCCCAAACCATTCTATAATTTCCACAGCACTAATACAGATTTAAATAAATTTCAGTCCTATACATATGATCAATTAAGTGTTTTCCTTTCTAGCTTGCCCTACAGTTCAAGTTTCTAGTTTATTTATACAGAGCATCGAGTTTCAGGGGAAACTTTGCTTTACCTGTTTCCACCTGCAGATGAAATGCCCCCTTGCCGTTTGTGGACGTGGCGCATGTCACATGGGTCCCGAACCACTGTGTTCTCACAAAGACCTCTCTTCCAAGAGTTGTAACTATCCTAGCAACGGGCCACGTGGGCCTCTCACTGGCCTCTGTGCAGCAGCTCCTTGCACGGGGAACCGGAAGCAATGCTCTGGGGCACTGCTGTTGGTTTTCTGTGCTTCACTCTCCTTAGTGCAGCGGCTTCGTGACTATGCAGCTAAAAGTTTAGGAAAGCAGCTGGGGCCCAGGAAAGTCTTCGAAGCAGCACCGATTTCGGTTGAGAAGACGGGCAGCCTCAGTGCCACATGGGTGTCATAGAGGCAGCTGGCGAGGAGAGCAGAATGCAAGTGCAGGAGGACAGTTGCTCCAAGTTTGCCTGTTTTTAAAATTCTTTATGTTCTTTCCTCTTAGTTAATTATACATGGTGACATATTGGAAAGATATACATGTGTAACCCTAACACTTGAAGTATTCAGAGAAACGGTATGGAGTGGTACTTTTCAAAGGAACAGGAGGTTCCGGGAAGCAGACTGACAACAGTGTGGTGGTGAGAACCCCAGAATGTTGGAACTGAAAAGGACAGCAGCGATCGTCCACTCTCTGGCTTCTTAAAGATGCTGCTGTAAGCATCTTTAGAAGAGAATACAAACAAACAAACAAACAAAAAAACAGTACATTTTGCAATTACACCAAATAAAGGTGTTTTCTGCTTCAAGAGACGCTACTAAGCATATCCTGTTCCATTTAATGTTTTATTCCTACTTTTCTATCACTTCTGCAGAAAAGCCCAAACCTACACATACCATTAGTTCCTGGAAAGGGACCTGCCCTGCTCCTTTCTGCGGACACACCAAAGGTAAAGACAGCACATCCCAACCCGCAGTAACAGGGCGGCAGGAGACCCAGCAGAGGACTCAGTGGCTGTCTCCTCATTCCATTCTTTTTCATTACACTAAAAATTTGAACAGTCTATGGTCTTTATTTCAACTTCTGCAGCTTTCAGCTTTTTTTCTTTACTTACAAAAGTAGAACTGTTTCCTATGTTTAACCCGCAACAGTGGGAGGCAACTTAAAATATTAACAAGGTAAATCAGGACAAGAAAAATCAAGAAGCATTGTGTTCTGTCTTACTATAAATTACCTATTAACACATGCACAAAATATAGACTGAAACTGTATTTCCTCTACGTGTTTAGAGCTTATGGAGAAAAAAAAAAAAAAAAAAAACGTAAGGACCCTGAGAATTTTACATGGCTCCTAATTTTCTCTCTCCTGGGACAGTATAACTGGCCTGTGAGTTCATGATCACTGCCCTCTCTTTTAGTTCCAAAATTCGGAAATTCTCATTATTGAAACTGTGTCAGCCTGCTCCTAATAGCAAAAGGGTCATTTTAAAATACCACTTCAAGCCCTCTTTCCAAGCTCCTCACAATGTTAAGACTGTATGCCAGTTTCACGTATGTTATCAGATGGAATTTACTAAGGGAGAGGGATATAAAAAGAGCTGATAAAGAAGTGATCTAGTCTCTGACTTGCTCTGATACAAGAAAGGACACATGAAAGGATAGTTTTTATATAAATTACTCAGGCAGCAGAATCCGGGTGGCATTGTGACTGCTTTGAGCCACTGCGATGCGCTTCTTCAGTATCTGCCCCGTGTGTCCTGTCCCTGAACTGTGACCAGCAGGGAGAGGGTGATGCCAGTGTGGTCACGGAATGTCACACTTCCTACTGACACGCTGGATGACATCTGGACATCGCTGGCATGGAAAGTGAGCCACCAAGAAAGAAAGTATAACAGTGAGTAGGTTACAGCCAGCCTTTTTCTCTTGGAGAGCCCATATCCAGGCCTGGGCACTGTTGTCCCTGTGGAATGATGAGCAGCTTCACTACTGTCGATTCTGTTGTTTGGTCTAAATATAAATGATATCCGTGTCTGGAGAATCCAATGAATTAAGTCTTCAGTGTGTCTGTTGTGTAGAGGAAGTGGGCCGAGATGAAAGGAGCAATAAAACTCTGACAAGCTGAGAAGAGCATGCACAGGATGTTCAGATCTGGTTAAGAAGGCAGAAGCGAAGAAGGAGTGGGGTCAGGGCCCAACACAGAGTGCAGGCTATGAAGATTCCAGCCAGGGCACGTTTGAGAGCCCCCAACCTCCACCATGAATTCAGCCTCTGCCTGCTGGTGGGTTCGAGAAGCGCGGCCTAGAGCTGGCCAGTGTGCTTCAGGAGTGCACTCGTGATCCTTCCGACCAGCTCGGTTAAAGCAGCAATCACTCCAGTCGTTTTAGTGGAGGCCGTGGAACCGGATGGGCCTGCCTCAGTGAAGAACATCTTAGATCTAAGAATATATTTCTCTTCTCTCTGACAAAACGGTTAGCCACATGGTGGGATCTCTCCTTGTTTTTGTCGGGTGGTCTGCAGCTACTTTGCGCTCAGGCTGTCCAGGGGCACAGGCCCCGGCACATACACAGTAGGAGAGCTTGTTCTGCCCATGGTGAGATGGGGCTGGTTCGCAGATGCAGAGCTTGCTGTCCCGCTGGGAAGGTCTCATTTACCTCCAAGGTCCCTTGCAACAGTAAGGAATGAAATGAGTTTCATGGAGAATCAAATGAGTTCCCATGGCATCTGAAAATTAGATTTAGGATTAAAGGCAGCTCTGAAGCATCAGGATGATTAGCATTCACTTCACTTACTGTAGTTATGTCCATAAAACGCCAGATGCCCAGCCTCACGCTCGGGGCTGTCCTTCATTAATAGGGCTCAGAACCTAGGGGTAAAGAGGCTCTGGCATTAACTATTATGTGATTCACTTAGCCCTCTGGGACTCATTCTGCTCATCTAAAATGGGGGGTTGGATGAGGTGATTTCCAACCTTCCTGCACCCCCAACAATCTGTGGTTCAACAGCTCACCTCTCAGTGAGGTCAGCTCAGTTTGGTGAAGAAACGTGAGTGGACAGACTTGGCCTTTTGTAGGGTCTACTTTTAGCCATTGTTGCCATAAAAGATCCAGCTCAATTTAATGTCACGCCTTTCCACCTGTCGGCTCCTGGTCCACCTCAATTCTGTTCTAGGGTTTCTGTTATATTGAAGCCAAACATCCACAAAGTATCTGCAATTAGACTTTCACCCAGCCTGGGAGACGTGAGAATGTGTGAGTTTTTAGGATCCATGTTCAAGTGTGATAGCCCCTTCAGTCTCAGGATGATTTCAATTTCCTATATGAATCCTTTCACAACTGCCGCCTATATTATTACATTGGTAACTACTGCTTTATTTCACCAAGGAGTTTTCAAATTAGAGCTCATTTGCTTTATTTTCCATTTCAGATTAAGACATCAGTTATTTGGGCAACCCCAAATGTTTCCTTCTCAATCCCACTGTGGGTAATAATACTAGCAATACTTCTTGGATTATTGGTTCTGGCCATTTTGACCTTAGCTTTATGGAAGGTAAGTTTCTTTACTTTCTTTCCTTTTTTGAGTAGACGGGTCACCGAAGGGATTTAAAAGGCTATAACTAAGGATTTAAAAAGACAATGCTAGAGGTGTGATTTGGGTTTGTTTTTTTAACAGTCTAAAAAACATAAAAGAAACATTGTATCTTATTTGCGTGGACAAACAGTACTCGTGTAGCTGGCATTTAAGAAGACTGGGCATGTTTAATGTTGCTTTAGTCTTGAGATTTCTTGTAAATGAATATAGAGAGAATTAGACTTTATTAACTAGGACTTGTGATCTTTCCAATATGCTTGGAGTGATAATGTTATTAAGACTTCATTTTCTTGTTTAATTAACCAAGATCTTAAGGTTTTTATTGAAATGGTCCTATCAACAGCCCTTTGAGATTTTTCTTTATCAGCACCACACAGATGCAATTAATATAATAATTAATTGGGACTTAGACTGTCAAGTAGGACAAATAGATTATGTATGTTATAATAATATTCTTGGACTTGTTTTTTTAATCTTGCCAATTTGTTCATCTCCATTAGGAAGCCTATACTCTTTCATGTGTTTTACTCAAGTTTGTTCTAAAAGTCGACAGTAGAAATTAGTTTCTGGCCCCAAAACAAACATGACTGCCAAGTTTCACGGAACTTTCCATTCCAAAATAAAAACCATGTCAGAATTACATAACTATCAGAGTAATTAATCCAGTCACATCTTAATTAACCACTATTGTTGTGGTTCTCCAAAAATCATAGCGTATTTTTATTTTAAAATAATATGCAGCACGCTTAGTAGACCCATAAGCTGAGAAAACCTTGCCTTTTGTGTTAAATATTGGCGTTCCCGGTCATCATTAGCTGTTTTGTGTCATCTTGAGCCCACATAGTCTTATGCACCTTAACAACAAACTTTTGTGTTACTCTGTTATTTATAGTAACCGTACTCCCATAAATGTTACAGTTCTACGTGCCAATTGACAGACACTGTGCCAAGCCTACAAAAGAAACACAACTTGATAGTTATAAGCCAAAATCAATGAATTGGGCTTCCAGTAAAGAAACAACAAAAAAATTGAGGTTCCAGGTTTCTAGGAAAACATATATTCTCCTAGGCCAAATACTAATTTGAAATTCAGGAGGAGGGACACTCTAGAATCCCCTCTTCTCTGAGTTCCTGGTTAATCTTTGCCAAGTCTCTAAGATGTTCTGGGATTTTTAAAAATGACCAATCTAATTTTTCTTTATATACTATATGTTCTCCCAAGTACAGAGGGATCCCCAGGGATCCTCTGACTTCCTCCTATAACCCATCCTAAGGGAGCGTACAGTATATTTCAGGAGAGAATCTCCTTTCCCTGGTCAGCACTTAGTGCTGCTGCCGGCTCCAGAAGACAGAAAAGCAAGAGGAGATACCTGGGCTGTGTTGCTATAATCCCAGAAAAAGATACAAGGTCTGTAATACAGGGACATCCTCCCACTCTCAGGACATGGCAGGAGGAAGGACAGGAACACTGTGCCCTATGCAGTGAGTTCCTCTGTAGGTAAATACTCTTGTTTTCACCTCCTAATTTGGAGGATCAGGAAGATTGTCTTCAAGAGTTCTAAGTTCTTTAGAAAAAATATAGCCCTGGCTGGTGTAGCTCAGTGGATTGAGCGCGGGCCTGTGAATCAAAGGATCACGGTTCGATTCCCAGTTAGGGCACATGCCTGGGTTGCAGGCCAGTTCCTGGCAAGGGACGCACAAGAGGCAACCATACATTGATGTTTCTCTCCCTCTCTCCCTCTCTCCTTCCCTTCCCCTCTAAAGATAAATAAATAAAAAAAATGTTTAAAAAAAAATAAAAAAGAAAAAAAAAAGAAAAAAAAAAAGAAAAAATATAAAACAAGACCCTGGTCAAGTATCTCTGTTGGCTAGGGCATTGTCCTGATATGCCAGGGTCAAGGGTTTGATTCCTGGTCAGGACACATATGAGAATCAACAGATGAATGTGTAAATAAATTGGACAACAAATCAATGTCTCTCTCTCAAATCAATAAATTTTAAAAAATTGAAGAAAATATATAAAGTAAAAATTCTTAGCATGAAGGGTTTCACAAATTCCCAGAACAGCTTAATTTTATAGCCCATTTTTCTTTTTCATAGTGTGGATTCTTTGACAGATCAAGACCCCCGCAGGATGAAATGAATGACAGGGAACAACTGACAAATGAGAAAACCCCTGGTGCGTGAAAAGGAAAACCCAAAGACCAAAAATCTCCATCACTGGTCCTGTCCAAAGAAAAGAAGGAACGTAAAGGTTAAACAAAGGTTTTCCTGTACCTGCCAGCGTCCTAGGAAACGGAAGGGCCCCGGGGAACACCACCTCATGTCCACCACCCTTTGAAGACATCGCTGTGAAGCACAGTGAACCTTTCAGGAGAGGGAACACCTTCAACACTGTAGAGACAGCCGGCCATCATGGGAGATTGCTTTTGCTTGAGTCACTCTGTATTTGGCAGACACTTTGAAATAGGTATGGGAACCGAGGCTGCTTTCCAGGTAAGTCCAGCTTAAGTCGTGAAGGCAAAATGTCTGAATCACAATAGAATTTAGAAGGTGAACTAGGACTGAACCTTCCAACACTACTGTATCCAACAGAATATTTGACACCTCCCTATGGAAAAGAAATGTTTCTAATGACGTTACGGCTCAGGGAGACAAGTATATGTTGTTGTTGGTACTGTGAAAGTACTCATGAAATGACAAAGATAATCTTGTAAGCAAGGATAACAAGTTATTTATTTATTTTCCATTTCTCTAGGCTGACACTCTGGCCATCTAGAGGATTTGGAAATTAAGATTTGGTTAGCTGGTTTTCAAAATTACTCACTACATTTCTTTCTAACATAACCATTTTGTGCAGATCAGTTGTTTAACAGAGTTTCTTTAGTATTTAACAAAGGAAAAGCAATTGGTATTAGAAGATAGTTTCACTTCCTACTTTGCTGCCTTCCACCTGAAATTTACTTGTATTCATATTTTCCAGGGATTCACATCCGCTTCATTTAGCTTTGCAAAAGTTGTGCTTATAGTTCCTTTTATTTTAAAAAAGAAACATAATCATTCCATTTACTTAATTATCAATACACAAATTTCAAGGTACTCTCAATTCTGTGTGGTTTTCAAAAGTTACAGTGAAATTTCCAGAGTCTGTTAATAAAAAAGCAGTTCAACAATATGGGTAAACATATTTTTTATAAATCTATAAGAAGCCACACCAATATTTAACTTCAGATTCAATACCTATTTTCTCTACCATACCTCAAACTTACTATGTACACAGAGAAGACATATTAAATGTAAATTGGAAGGAAATACAAAGTTATGCAGATGTGAGATGAAACTAGGAAACAGAATCCCAAGGATTTTATTTAGAACTGCCTGTTTCAACTTTACTATTCATTTTTGCTGGTAATCTTTATAGTACTTGAGTTTGGAAAATTATCTATATTTAGGCTCTTTTGCCATCATCTTGAATTTAACCATTACAAAAACTTGATGTTTAAAACTCTTGTAAATAATCCATAATTGTGTGTAATATTATCATCTTTGAAGTAAAGTTGACCAGCCAAACTCATATAGTCTGCACAACTTTGTACCTTTTTTATAATAATGAAAATTACTATGAAGAAATGCTGAACAAATTTTATACTTATGTGCAATATTTTATAGACCTATGTATCTAAAGCATGTTTACACTGGCATTAGTTATTTTTAAATTAATATTCTGAATATTAAGTATGATAGAACAAGCAGCCCCAAATCCTTAAGTTTATAAAGCCATGAAAAATTTGTATCCCGTTTTCACCAATCACACTTTATTTGAAAGATGAGCCAAACTCACAGACACTAAATTTTCTGTCACGCCTTAACCTGGAGACAAGCCATTTGGCTATAGCTGCAGCATTTCCTTGGAGACCAAATGAAAGGCACATGGAAGAATACACTAATGCAGCTCATATTCTTCCTGCTCATGGATTAAATCCTGTCATGGCAGCAGTTTCAAGTCTGGCAGGAATGAAGTCTGGCGCACAGTGTGTGAGGCTGACTGTGGGTGAGAACCGCACGTGCCTCAGGCTCTTTGAGGTTCCCACACCAGCCTCTGGCCTTAAGTGTTGGTTATCTAGCTAGAACTGGTTATACAAGGAGGTGGCCATTGATAGATATGATTGGAGGAATCTCAGAGAGGACTCTCTACCCCCAAATAACACCCTAACTCCTGTCATAGTGCCTAACTTTTAGCCAATAGAAATTAGTGCCTTGGGAGTTTGGGTCCTAAGGGGTGTCTGAGAAAACACACCCATTGCCTTTTAAGCTAACAGTTCCGGTGAAGGTACTCAGAACTCTTAGAGCTAGCTAGATAAATGTAGGACCCTGTGAGACCACATATACAGACACCTCGGGAAACTAGAGGTCCCCAAAAGAAGACCGGGACCCAGAATAGAGGAAGGTATGAGGACTTCAGAGACAAACTCTGCCTTCCACACAGTCAGAGCCGAGAGTAGTCCCTCCTCAAGGGATGAGCACTGCTACCTACAGACATCTCACAGAGGGTCATCACACACACACGGGCCCTCTCAGCCACTTAGAATGTGGAGGCAAATGCGGGAGGGACACTGAGGTCAGGTGAACCGTACAGTTGTCAGTTTCTGAGCTTCCCCTGCACACGCAGGATCCTCTAACCATGCCCCGGGGGTGTCTGCTTCTCATCATGGCATTGCCGATCGCTTCCATAGCTCATAATATGCCATGCTTTTCTTAGAGTCTCTCTCTATGTTAGACACACCTTTTAAAGTTCTTGCAGCTGGCTTTTAAGACATGGAAAGTGGGCAAATAAAGTTTGATAAAGTTGGAGATTTTTACACAGTAAATACACAACAAGGACTAGTCACCACTGAAACCCTATTCAACTCAACTCTTTCTTGTTTTATCTAAACACATTTGTAGTATCTTGTGAAGATTTTCATGTACCTATTTACCTTGTCACTAATAAAATTAAAAGTTAAAGACACAATGATATACTTGTGGTTTGTTTCACAAGCATAGCGACGCTTTTCCACAGTGGTGGACATCAAAGTTTCTGTCTTTACACCTTGATTCTTCAGTATAAAAATAACATTGAAAGAAATTTGAAAAAGCAAAAATACGTCACTCCTTTGGAATGATGAAAATGTTCTCAAGTTAGATTGTAGCAATGTTTTCACAACTCTGTGAATATACTAAAAAAACACTGAAACTGTATGCTTTAAATAGATGAGTTTTGTGGTATGTGAATTAAAGTTCAATAAAAAATGTTTAAAATTTTGTTAAGTCATTTCTAACATTCCCATCCTTATACAACTGATTTCTGTTCTCTACATTGCCTTTCAAATTTCAGCTGTATATACATCTTTTATGAAACCTTCCTTTGGGTGTTCAGCCAACCCCTGTCCTTCGGTGGCATTTTGTGAATTACTACACCTTTCCGTTTGTTTGCATGATTCTGCTCCTGCTGAACTGACCCTGAGTGAGAACAGGAACCGTATCTTTTCACCTTTATTTCTCCTACACTTAGTACCAACCTCTGGAATCTAGTTGGTGCTCAAAACCATCTCTAGAGTGAGTGAATGAATGAATGAACATATGTACACAGTAATTATCATGGGAAACATGATTTTTTTGTAATTTGTTTTCATTACAAGCTTCAGGACACACGGATTTCCATATTCTCCTGTTTGTAGTGTTCATACAGTGTTGTTATGGTTACTTATTATTCTATTCAATGTGTGGACCATCTTTTGTTTAATCATCCCCTTTTATTGAGAATAGATATTCCCAGATTTGTATACAATGAATAACATTAAGTTGAATACTTTCATACACAAGTCTTCTTTTCATTTATTTCAGTGAACAAACTTCACAAGGATGAGAGTACTTGATCAAAGTATATAAAGATTTTTGTAGTTCTGGATAAAATATTTTTCTTGAGAATGCTAGATCAATTTGCATTTACCTAAATAATACAATTTCCTTTATAATTCTGTCAGTATTTTAGAATATTTTGGTACTTGTTTACAAATATTATTAGAATTCAGTACATTGAATGTACACATTTAATTTTAAGTTCTAATATTTATCATTTGTTCAACATAGACCAATTTATTGGGCATACTCCATAGGATGTGAAATACTTGCCACATTTCTGGCCAGCGTACATGGATCCCAGTGAGGTGAACCCAGCATCTGCATGCTCTCCTTGCAGCTGAAAGCAAGCAGTACAATAATTCCTTCACTTCACATTGTATATCACCCCCTCTTCAAAGCCTAGGCGTATCTAGAGGCTTATGATGGTCCAGGGTGCCTATGTATCCCAGATGAAGAAATGCAAAACCAGATCTAAGATTCTGTAACTCTGGTGCTGAAGATCAAAGCACCATCCCAGTACAAACTAGTCTGAGTGGGCAAGACTTCCCCGAAGCACATGGAAAGCTCCACACTGGGCCAGCCCCACTGGGTAAAGCCTACACATGCTCAAAGTGAGGGGAAAAAGCACGCTCATCCTGTCTTTTGTGGTAGCAAAGTGCTTGGTAGTCGAATGTGTGCAGTGAGAGCTCAGTCTTCTCAACAAATTCTGTTGATATCTCTGTCACTTCCAGCCGTTTTCTATGGGTACCCTTAACTGTGTCAATACTTTCTAAACATGGAGTTGAGATCAGGATGCCTGGAGTGGGCAAGTGAGATAGGGATCGCTCCTTGCAGAATTCTGTGACAAAGTAGGGTCCCTTACTAGTTGCACATTATTCCTCCATGAAATCTGCACCATACTCACAGGTTACCTCTATAGCACCCAGCATCCTGGCACCCTTGGAAGAGCCAAAACACGAAAACCTTTCACTGAGATCCACAAATGTTAAGGTGGTATCTTCCTGGCTTGGGGTCTAAAGTTCTTTTCTCAAAATACAGAAGATGTTCTCCTTCAGAACTCCGATGACATTCAAAGGTTAATTTCTTTAGCATGAGAAGTTTAAAGCATTAAAACTTTGGACTCACTTCAGAGCTGAGTGAAACCATAACCCCCCAGTGATGTTTCAGTCAATGGTGAGTTCAGAATGGCCAGCGTACGCAATGCTACTTCCCATGTTCAGCTCTCCCCACCCCACCCCCAAAATACCATCTGCCTGACACACTGCCTTTTGGAATTGTTTATGAGCAAGTTCTCTATTATTTATGATTGTTGGCCAAAATCCACATGGAAATGTAGCCTGATACTGGTGCCTCTTGACAATAAAAAGTCTCAAATTTAACTTCTATCAGCGCCACGATATGACACAGTAGGAATGTTCTTAAAATCTCTGCACTGTTGTTTATTTTGGTTGTGCACTGCATTGTAGAAACAACCAAATGATCAGCAAATCGCCCTGCAATCCCATCTTTAGGTGGGACTTATTTTTAAGCAGTAAAGTGGACCTCCCTGGTTTTCAAATTTTACATTTTAACTTTCATTCACTTAATTGACTATTGGGTACCAACATTTTAAACACTTTTTATTTCTATAGCATTTTCAATTTTAAAGAACTCCTTATTTCTCCTCTATATTAGCTTCCTAGGGCTGCAAGGACAACAAATTGGGTGGCTTAAAACAACAGAAATTCATTGTCACACAGTTTTCAAAGCAAGCAGTTCAAAATTAAGATGTCACCAGGGCATGCTCCCTTCGAAGGGTCTAGAGCAAAACTTGTTCCTATGCCTCTCTCATAGCGCCTGGTAGTCCCAGGTGTTCCTTAGTGAATAAATGCATCACTCTAATCCTCCCTCTTCACATGGTGTCCTCCCTGTGTGTCTCACATTGTCTCCCCTCTGTGTCTATGTCCACATTTCCCCATTTTACAAGGGCACCAGGTATATTGAATTAGTGTCCACCCTAATAACTTCGGTCTAATTTGATTGCCTATGTAAAGAACCTATCTCAACTACAGTCACAGTCTAAGATACTGGGGTTAGGACTTCAACATACTTTTTTGGAAGAACACAATTCAACAACTCATAGTATCACAAAAGCCCTGACCGGTGTGCCCCAGTTGGTTGGGTGGCGTCCCACAAAGTGAAAGGTCACTGTTTTGATTACTGGTCAGGGCACAGGCCTGGGTAGCGGGTTCAGTCCTGGTTGGGGTGCATACGAGAGGCAACTCACAGATTTTTCTCTTTCACATCAATATTTCTCTCCCTCTCTTTCTACCTCTGTTCCCCTCTAAAAGTAAATAAATAAAATATTTTTTAAAACTATCTATCATATAGCATAGTTTGACAAGTGAACCAAAGTTAACAAACCACATACGAAAAGCTTAAAGAGAGTATCTTTACATCAGTCTTTTCATTTATACTCATTCGGGTAATACACTAGCATTGCCCAGTATGTAATAGACTTATAAATATTTACATTTTTCTCATTTGTTGCCTTTATGCACATATTGGAAGTTTAAGAAATTGCATTATTCATATAATTTACTCATCTGCTTTGCTCTGAAATTTTCTACCACCACCATTCATGTTCTCATTCTCTACTTTTCCTTTCCTTTGAAATAATCATCTTATTCTCAGGGACAATATGAATAAATGTGAGTTCTGTGATCTAACAGAGCAGATTCCTCATCAGTGGGAAACTGCAGAGTGATGGTCACTGAGTTCATGAGAAGCTGATGGGGAAGCCCCATCTTTGGGCTGCAGGCCCTGCCATTCAACACAGGAAGGCATTGCTTAAACATGCAAGGACCCAGGGCTGGGAAGAAACTGCAATCATGTGAATGATAGAGACAACAAAATAAGACAAAGATATCTAGAATTTACAGGATACATGTTGTGTGTGGCACTGGACTGCACAACAGGTGGTAGGAGGCAGTTTACAAAAAAATAAAAGGGCAGGTCTCCCGGCGCCACAGGTGGGAGAGGTGCCAGTCTTCAGGCATCCGTCTGGTCTCACAGGTTGGCCAACAGGCCAGAGTCACAGCATGCTAAGCAAACCTTCTCTCTTGTTTTCACTTCACCTATCTGCTCCTTCCACCATCATCTTTCCCAGTCCTTGCTGGGAAGTTTCCATCCATTCACATGTGAGGGCGGCTCTCACTCCAGATGGAGGGCATTGAGTGTTGCCCTTTGGCCAGTAGCCTCTCACCCTACACTCGGCTTCAGGGGTTTGTGCAAGCCAACAAGCTCCAGGCCTCAGCTGCACTGGCTGCATTTCATTACTGAGAGACAAGCAAAAAGAATAGGAAAAGCTTCAAGCATGTAAAGAATGCTTGAGAAACCTGGGGTTGTTTAACCTGGAGAAGAGAATGTCCTGGAGAAAATATTAGCTGCCAGTGAGAATCTGAAGGACCATTATGAATAAGAAGAAGCAGAGTAGGAAGGAGTTGAGGATGAAGTAATATCACAGTAACAGCAATAAAAATTGAAATGCATTAAGCCCTCCCTCCACGTCAAGCCCCTTGCTAAGTGCTTTACATGCATTTTTTATTTAATCCTCACAGCCACCATATGAAGCAGATTCTAGGATTATCCCTATTTTACAGATGGATTGAGGTCTAGAGAAAGAAAGTAGCTCGACAGTTTACACCAGTGATTTTCAACCTTTTTCATCTGATGACACACGTAAACTAATTACTAAAATTCTGTAGCATGCCAAAAAAGTATATTTTTGGTGATCTGACAAAAAAAATAGGTATAATTTTGATTCATTCACACCAGACGCATGTTGTTGTGTTGGCTGTTGTCATTTTTTTATTTGACAATCTAATAAAAATCAGGTCAGTGTCCCTGACTAAATAGTCAGCTATGTGGCATGTTTCAAAAAATCCTTGCAACACATTGGTCGAAAATTGCTGGTTTACACCACAGTCAATGGCAGAACTTAGATGCAAACCCAGGTCTGTCTTACTCTAGAGGCCAGGATCATCTAACCTGTCATTTGCAACAAGTTGAGAGTATCTACTCTGTTCCACGCTGAAAATAGAGAGGCGACCATTTAAGAAAGTGGAGTTAGAATGGATTTTCATGACCTTGAAGATCTTTTTTAAATCCTCCCAGAACAATAATAAAGACTTCTAGACACAAAAATACAAAGCTGAATCCTTCATTTAGTTCACAAAGTTGGGAGTTAAAACTGTGTCCTCTTCTACTTTCCAAATTCCGTTTAGATTCACACACATGATGAAACATTGTTAGTATCCTTCAACACCTAAAAAAAGTTAGATAGATGCTATTTTAATTTTCAAAATATATAAATAGAGAAACTCATTCTTTAGGTCATTTGCCAAGATCAGAGCTGACTCCCAAAGCCACAGGGATTTCAGAGTTTGAGAATAAGGTGTTTTAAATAGTTTTTCTTGCAGCAAAATGCTAGATGCCTAAATGGCAGAAGACTTTATCAATTTCATTTTAGGAAACAGCAATCTCATATAACATCTTGTCAAGGCCTCAAACTGTTGTTTTCTACTGATCTCATTGCTGAAGAAACTACTCTGATATTTTGTTTTCATCTTTTGAAAACCAAAGCTAGTGAGGGATTAACCCCTGACAAACAGAATTCCAATTTAGTCCTCAGCCTAGGAGGTCTGCTAACTGTATTAACATCAATGCCTGTTTGTATGTAACTCAGGTTCTGTGACATCAAAATGCTATACCTTAGTTTGTAATCAAGATGCATTCTGTACAATTAGAGGAATGAATCCCCCTAACTCACTCCCCTGTTGAACAGAGATGGGGGAAGCCCATGGTCTTCATTGGCTTGAACTCTGGGTCAAGAAAAGGGATGATCCTGCTTTGCCTGCAGTGATGTGATGCCATCGTGGGTGGGCACACAGTGTTTCATTCACGATGGGTAGGGAGGGAGGGAAATTCAGAAGATGCTTTACTTTCTCTTTAAGTGTTTGGTTGACACTCTTCAGGAATTAACATTTATCCTTAGGAGATGGAGGGCTGTGTGTGTGTGTGTGTGTGTGTGTGTAGGGAAGGGGAGGAAGAGGGAGAGAAGGGTTTGCAGGGCACATTGGTGGAGGAACCCTAAAGGGAGCTGCAGGTGGAGAGCCAGGTGTACCTGAACATCCTAAGGAACATCTCTGCACCCTAAATGCTCAGAGGCGGAGAAGTGCTAAGAGGCACTGAGGAGTTTTCCAATGAGTGAGAGGGGGAAGTTCCCTCCAGGCTGAATGACTGAGATTTGAAGCAGAGATAAGAAGAGAAAAGTGTGTATAGTGACAGAATTGAGGACAGGAAAACAAGGAAGGAAGAGGAATCCCTGTAAGGGACTTAGCTTCATGGGTACTCTTCCCACAGACAACGAGATAGCAATGTTTAGTGTGAAGTTTCTAACTTCTTTTCCTCCCAGGTTGCAATGTCCTTCTGTCATCCCACTCACCAGAATCTGACCTGCCTGTCAACAGTACAGTGCATTAATGGCCTCAGTTCTTCGCTCTTCCTTGTATCTATGCCTTTTGCCATGTGGTGGTGTGTTCCTCCCACCATAAGGCCACCCAGCCAAATTCTGAGTTTGGCCTTGTAACACACTATGGACAATGGGGTGTTAGCAGAGGCTTGAACAACATGGCTAATAAAGCTCACTCCTCACTAAGTCTCTCACCCTCATGGACGGACAGGCCAGGGGTAAGCGCCTCATCCCAGGAGGAGGATGAGAGACAGGTGGGCAGAACCCAAGCCCAGTGTGGATTCGGCCACCTACCAACCATAGACTTGAGACAAATAATATGTATAATAATACACATAGCTTGTCTGAGAGCAAGACAAGCTTGCAGGCACCTGAATCCACAGTCTGTTCTCAGCCACTAGCAAAGCAGTGGCTCAACAACAAGCGAAGCAGTTGTTTTGGATGATAAAGGTGCATGACAAAGAAAGGGAAGGGTGCCAGGCCCTGAAATCGCACCTCCACCGTAGCTGTATGGAGGCAGCTGCAACCCACAGGGAGGCCAAGGCTGGAAGCTCCCAGTGGTAGGACAGACCCAGGTGTCTGGGGGGCAGGGAAACACCTTCCTCCCCAACCTTCTACTCTCTCCCACCCTCTACCCAGTCATGGGCTTGCCAGGTCTTGAGATTATCACAGGATAATTTTCCATAATATACCCTAAAGGAGGGTTCCCATGCAAAAAAAAAAGAAGAAAAAATAACTCTTAAACTACGTGTCATAATTGAATTATAATGAAGTATTATATCTGTGGTAATAGATACACATTATACATGCATTGAACATTTTAAAAAGTTGTATGGGAAAGTGTAATAAGCATGTATGAATGGGGCTATAAACGAGGTGACTGGTCTATCAGCCAACCTTCACGTCCTCTGAAGCGCTGTCATCTTCAAAGGAGCCTTCCTTCAGAACCGTTGCTACACTGACAATGCTACGACAAGGCTGACATTGCTCGTGAATGGCTAAAAGGGCCTTCTTTGAACTTTATTTAGACTCTTCCCCAGTCGAGTAAACATGCACCAGACACAGACACATGGCACTTTCTGTTTTTACCTCTTCCAGCTAAGTATAAGCACGTGTCTGCCGATGGATTAAAATAACCTTGTCTTTATCGCACATGGATATGCCATCGGACTCCTCAGCCTCAGGTCGAATACAGGTTCCAGCTATTTGGATTTTGCCCACAAATGGCTTTCAATGTAAAAATTAGAATCCATTTTATGCTCAGCAACTTGTAAATCTGAAGTTTTAAGACGTAAAGTCTAATTCAACATTCCCATCTGCGACTTTTTTGGAGTCGTGCCCTGGACACTACCCATCACAGCCGTGCCACCTCACAGGGGGCGCAGCCATTGCACTCAGCAAGGCACTGAGTGTCTGGGAAAGGACCGCGACTCTTCATTTCCTCCCTTATTCTGTACTTGCCCAGGGCCTGAGCCTTTTTGTCACTGTGGGGTCCTGTCCACACAGCCAGTCAGTTATGGCCCTCCAGGGCTTCTGTTTCTTGAAGTCATCCTATTATCATAAATATCACTCATAAATTATTATCTTAGCTGCCTAACCATTGCCTCTCTCCCTCTCCCTCCCACCATCCCCCCTCACACACTTACACACACACACACACACCCTCTCCATCCTTAATACTATTGTCTGGGGGAGAGTTGATACAAGGAAATTGTACTTTTTAGTTTACAACTGGACTGTCCTTTGAAATGAGTTATGTATTCTTTAATCTAGTCCTTTCAACTCACCTTTAAGTATTCTTTTTTCCTCATACTACCATTACCCTTCTATATCTACCCAAGGGGCAGGAGGAAAACTGCACTCTACCAAGTATCACTGAGGTTGCAATTCCATGTCTCCTGCTTTTGAGTTCATATGAGGAAGAAAAACCTCCTTCAGTTGTGTTTTAGTCAAGACAAAACTTGGAAGGAGGGGGAAAGAGTGAGGGGCTACACCTGGAGAGTGGTAAGCTCTGAGGCTGGAGGAGCCGCTGGGAAGAGGTAATAGGGAAGCTTCCCTCGTGCAGTCATTTTGCTTGAGCTTGAAAATGTGGGTTTTTGAATGGTGTGGGTTTTATTTGAAGAGAAACCATACAGTGTGTTTTTAGGGAGGAAATTTAAGTTGATTCATTCTTCTAAAATTTATTGACTAGGAAGATACTGTTAACTAAAATTGGAGATTTTGGAGAAATCCTAAATCTTGTATAGCAGTTAACTATTGAACACTATTATCAACAAGATTTTGTGGAGTGCCTTTTTGAAATGGTTCAGAAACTTAAGGTCTTTATTTATCTGTTCCTCTTTTATGCCTGTGCTTCTCTAGCTTTGCTTCCTTGCAGACCAGCAACCTGATAACCCAGGCTGAGGTCACGTGACTGTTGCCGGCAAGAAGGTCCCCCTGGCATTGTGCTTTTGTTGGAATCATCTGAGAATTTGTAATACCTTCTCGTCTGTGACATTTCTACCTGCACCATTTGATTAATAATAAAGAATAATTCTCTCCCTGGTCGGTGTGCTTCGTTGGAGCATTGACCTGTAACCAAAAGGTTGTGGGTTCAATTCCCTGTCAGGGCACGTACCTAGGTTGTGTGTTTGATCCCCGGTCCTGATGAGTGCAATCCCTGGTCTGGGCACATGCTGAGGGGGAGAGATGCTTCTCTCTCACATCAGTGTTTCTCTACTTTCCTCTCTCTCTAGAAGCAATGAAAAAAATGTCCTCAATAAGGATTTAAAAAAATAAATAAATAAGAAGAATTCTGAGCCCTGGCCAAGTAGCTTAGTTGATCAGAACATCATCCTGATATGCCAAGGTTGATCTCCCATTAGGGCACATACAGGAAACAACCAATGAATGTGTAAATAAGTGAAACCAGAAATCGATGTTTCTCTCCCGCTCTCTCTCTCTCTCATCAATTTAAAAAAAATTTTAAAGGGAATAATTCTGGCACATAAAATCTTTTGAAATGGAAAAGTTTCCAGCTAAGTATAAAACATTGTTTTATCTAAGCTAAAACATGACCTAATATGCAAACTGCTGCCATAAATTGTTTATCCGTGTCCCCAACCTTTCTGGCAGCAGGGACCAGTTTCATGGAAGACAATTTTTCCATGGACAGGGAGGGGGATGGTTTCCGGATGACTCAAGTGCATGACATTCAGGCTTACCTCCCACTGTGCAGCCCACTTCCTAACAGGCTCAGACCAGTACTGGTCCACAGCCAGGAGGCTGGGGACCCCTGGTTAGAGAACAAAATAAATGACAAAATGTTTTAAATTCACCTTTAGGTTTGATGAGAGAGAATCATTTACTGAAGTTCTTTTATTTACAAAAAAGTTAGGTTCCAACAGGTGGCTCATAAACGAATTTGTAATTCAAAGCCAGCAATTCCTGAAGCATTTCCTCCAAAACAGAGGGGGACAAGTCTCTCAGAATCATGAAAGTTGAGTGCAAACTTCTCCTGCTTACTGAGAAGCACTCTCTCAGGACCCATCTCTTCAGGGCCTCAGGGTCTCTCAAAAGAGTTGTCCACAGGTGCCATCTTCACTTCCCTCAGTTCCCTGGACCTGCTTGGTCCCCAGAGATCTCCTCAGGGCCAGAGCCAATGGCCATCTCTTGGCCTTCATCTGCAGTGCTCAGCAATATTCAGCTCAGCAGACCACTTCATCCTTTAGGAAATACAGTCGTCCCTCACTATATCACAGTTCACTTATTGTGGCTTCACTGTATTGTGGGTTTTTTTAAAAAAAATATCTAATTCTATATCGTGCAGTTTTCACTATATCCCAGGATTTTGCAGTATGTAGGTATTTATATAATACTTATTATTTTAATTACTTTTGCCTAAAAATTTAAAACAATATTAAAAATATAAAAATGTTAATTCAAACATATTAAAAGAATATTAAATCAAAAAATAGAGTATGTATTTCATCAGCGGATGAATACCATACTGTACACAATGGGAATGCAGTACGCCACTACCGCCTGCGCAAGTTTGCCAACGTGAGATTGTACATGGCACACTATTGGCTGATGGAATGGAAGGTGACCAACCACAGCACTGTGTTCTGTATCCTGGGTGCTGATCAGTGACCGTAGCATCTGTCTGTTTGCGCTCCCTCACTGTGCCTATATGTCAGCATCCCTCCTTGTCCACTTCACATTGAGGTCTGATTGCTATGAGTAGTGTTGCTCTGCAGTGTTGTGTTTTTGTGAAATTTTTGTAAAAGTTTAAATTTATTTCAAGGCCTACAGTGCCACCCAAATCTTCTGCACCTTCTAAGGCTTTTGGCAGTGAACCCAAGTGCCAGAGGAATATGCTTACCATCAAGGAAAAGGTGGAACTTCTCGACGTGTTAAAGGAAGGCAAAAGCTACACGTCTGTAGGCCTCCATTATGGGATCAACAAATCTACTGTTTGCTACATAAAGACAAGAAGAATATTAGATCTATGGCAATAATGACTTTTAACAAGACTGCAAAGAGGGTGGTCACTTCCCACGAAAAGGCCATTGTGAGGATGGAGTCTGCACTGGCCCTGTGGATAAATGACTGCGGGAAGAAGAATGGTATCTTGCTGGATACCAACACCATCTGGACAAAGGCCAAGAAACTTTATGATAGTTTTGCAGAAGGCACGGATGTTCATGACAGTGATGAGGATGAAGACAAGGATGAAGACGCAGAAGCAGGACCATTGAGTGCTTCTCCCAGACCAACCCCATTCAATGCCAGCAAGGGCTGGTTTGACAAATTTGAGAGATGCTTTGGACTCAAGAGTGTTTCTCTGCATGGAGAAGCTGCCTCTTCGGATAAAAAGCAGCACCAGCAACTCCCCATAACTATGTTCATCGGTTGGACGAAGAGATCAGTTACACCTACACCTTTAGCGGAAATAGAACTTACGGCCCAGGGTGAAGATACTGCACCACCTGATGAAGTGCCTGATGACGTGGTGCCTTCAGAAGAGCGGTAATGCTCTTCTTGGCTGTGCAGTACATTCATCTCATCGTCATCACCTCCATTGCCATCAGTACTGCACAGCTACACAATTCATGATCTTCATCATTCAAGTTGTAGTATACTTCACTGATGAGTACCCATATAGAATGTTATATGTTGTTAAAATTACATGAGTTTAAGAGTGTAGAAAGTGTTTAAGAGCATATGAAGTGTTTATAAGAGTGTGGGAAAGATTGATAAGAGTGGGAAAGGTTTATAGGAGTGTGGGAAGGATATATAAAGGCTTAAAATATATATAAATAATAAAATAAATATAATACTGCTACTTCAAGGATTTTCACCTATCACGGGGGTCTCTGGAACATAACTCTTGTGATAGGCGAGGGATCACTGTAGTTTCTTCTGCCTTTTGAATCCCAACATCCACTATGTTCTTTGTCACTGGTCACTCCTCCTTGGTCTCTCATGCAGTCTCCTCCACCGCTCAACTTCAAAATCCCAGAGCACTGTGGCACGGTCCTTGGCTCTCCGGTCTGATGTACTCACATCCCCGCCAGACTACCTCCATTCCTGGTGGACTTCAACACCATGTGTACGACAATGGCTTCAACTCCCAACCTTCAGCCATGCCAGGCAGGATCACCTGTGATCCAACGGCCCACTCAACATCTCCACTTGGACATCTAAAAGGCATCTCAACTTTAGTGTATTCAGAGTCTACTATAAAATTATTTTGCTTCTTTTATGGTTATTTCTTTATTGTCTGGCTCCTGCCACCCATCCAAATAGCAAGGACCAGGTCTGTTGCTTTCACTGCTGTATCCTCAGCACATAGATCAAGTTTGAGTACATAGTAGGGGTTTAAGACATATTTGTTAACTTAATGAATAGAGCTTTTCTAAAATAGAAAAGCAGCTTAAAAATATTGAATGATTTCACTTACACGAGGTACCTAGAGTAACCAAATTCATTCAGACAGAAAATAGAAAAGTGGCTGCCAGGGGCTGGAGGAAGAGAAGATGGGGAGTTAGGGTTTGGTGGGTGCAGAATTTCAGTTGGAGATGATGAAAAAGTTCTGGAGATGGATGGTGTGATGACCGTGCCACAGTGTGAATGTACTGGACTGCATGCACACTTAGGAACAGTTAAAATGGTAAGCTGTATGCTGTATACATTTCATCATAATAAAAAAGAGAGCAGTTAATCAACATTGAAAGTTAGTTGAGGCACATAAATCTCTTCACTGACACCCACAAATATCACAGCAAACTCCTGAACAGCTATGGTAGTCACACTTCTTCCACCGCATTACAAAATAGGACTTGATCCAATGGATGTATCCAGGGCTTGCCACAGAAGTTATAGCTTTCACATTTATTGGCTGTTTTGGGTCAATAATGTCCAGACACCTGAAAATGAAGTGTAAGCACAATGCTCACAACTACACAAGGATCTAAATGAGGCTGATGCCATCTGGTGATGCAGAGGATGGATTAGTGTATCATCAAAGGACAAGCTTGGGGCTTGGGGCCACAGTGAAGCCTGTGGACCTGGGTTTTGTTATTTGTGGGGAATTCATTTGGTCCATAAAGCACTTTTTAATTTTAATTTGATTTCTATATGCAAAGCCCTGGAACTGCACATAAAAATCCAGATTTATGGCATCTTTTGGAAAACGAGAAGATGAGCACCTGGGTTTACATTCTGTAGCAGCAAGCAGATGACCTTCAAACTGACGTGGATTATCTAATAACTACAATCACCACCTAGCTCACTTCACCCATGAGCCTCCTGGCCCTGGCAGTCACTTGAACCGGTGAGTCTTTCCGTGTGAAGTGGGGGGAAGCTTTACAGCTAAGATATAGACTCGTAAGAAAGGCTCCCACACAGAAGTCAAATTTTGTTTTTCGATGGTGAATAACCCAGTGACAAATATGTCTCAATAAATAAAACTGCTAATGTGTAAAAAAATCAAGTTGCTGAAGTTTTAAGAAATAGAATAGTCAAATATGGATAAACCACAAAAAAAAAATCAAACAAAATTAGTGAGGACAAATCACTTTTTAAAATGTTACTGTATTTTTAAAAATTATCTCCTGCCAATATTTAGAATTCTAATAGCTGATACTTTCAAATGATAAAGAGAAGAACTTCAATATGCTGGGCAATATCATAACGCAGAATGCATAAGGCAGAAGGAAGACTCATTGCAGTAAGATTCCGTAATTGGGCGCTGTCTTCCTGATGTAATCTTAACATTAGCGGTCAGAGAGATTCAGGTATGCCATCTACCATTACAGAGCTACATCTGGTGGTGTTGGGAGGAGGGTGTTTTAACTCAGATCTTTGTAAAGATGAAAAAGTGACTGGTTAAGAATGGCTGAACACACACACAAACTCTCTGTGATGAAAATATATGCAGTGATATATGTATTTCATATACATATGTACTGTAAGAGACATGAAGTTGATTCTATCACTTTCTTGTGCCTCCTCACTAAAAACTAGGTGACCAAATTAGGAAACTGAACTTAAACTGGAGTATCCAAAAAATGAATTCATCAGCTCATGTAACAGAAAAATTCAAGGGAAGCTTAACCCAGGGATCCAGTCTGTTTCCCTCTTTTGGCTCTGAGCTCCTCCCGTTGCCTTCAGCTTTCAGCTCTCCATGATGGTGAGATAGCTCCCCATGTCTCTAGAGTTCAAACCCATAAGCTTCTCTCCCAAAGGTCCCAGAAAAAGTCTTTTAATTGACACAGACATGCCCAACCCTTAACTAATAACTAAGACCAGGCAAATGCAGCATTTCAGGCAGCCAGGGCTGAATCCCACATGTGCATCTGATATGAACCCAGTTCTGCAGCAGAAGCCTGCAATGGGTTCACTAGGCTAGAATCAGTGTAAGGAGGGCAAGTTCCCTCTGGAAGCTCCACAGGAAAGTCTAGTACCTTGCCCTTTCTAGCTTCTAGAAGTTACCTATATTCCTTGGATTCTGGCCCTTTCCTTCATTTTTAAAGCCAGAAGCACAACATCTTCAAATTTGCCTCTGACTTTGACCTCTTCTTCTGACTCCCTCTGTCACTTTAAAGGACCTTTGTGATTACATTGGGCACATCCAAATACCCAGGATAATCTGTTTACTTTCAGATCATTTGATTAACATTCTTAGTTCCCTCTGCATCTTTAATTTCCCCTTGACATGTAACAGCCTATTCACAGCTTCCATGGATTCAAACAAGAACATGTTGGGAAGGGGGAGGGAGGTGTCGGGCGGAGGCTATTGTTTTATATGCCACAAAGTCCAAACTGAATTATCTTCTGTAATCTCAAGGTGACCTAACTCTATATTATTCGCTCAAGATTTCTTCATTCTTCAGGATCCTTTCAGCTAAGCCCTTTCTCTTGAATTTAGTCATTTAAAACAAGCATTGAGTAACTATCACAGGCAAAGCACAGTTTAGGCACTGAATATGCAATGAAACAAGATGTTCCCTTTCCTCATGGGGTTTACAGTCTCATGGATGAACAAACCATAAATCAGCTGACTCATAAGCAATATTTAAATACTTAATTATACTCGATCTATTTCTATGGAAGCCTTCTTTTTCTCCAAGTTGGTATGAAAAACACTGGCTACACCTTCAAAGATTCTACTGCTCTCTGTTTTTCTAACTCTCCCTCTCGGTGGTTAGGACACTGAGAAAAGGAGATGATCCTGGTTAAAAGACAGTGGATAGGAAATGCCACTTCCTGCAAGAGTCTCCGCTGAAGCGCATGCCCATGGCACAGAAACAGGGTGGCCATGGTTCTTCACATAACATGTTAAATGACAGCACCTCCTCCATGCACACTCCTCATCCCTGCCAGAGCAGCAGTTTGAGGGTATTTACATTTTAATCACTTCATGTCTAATATCATGCTGGTTAAATTAGTAGGATGTATGAGTATAAAACTACTCGGAACAAATTAAAGGGGAGAAAGGAAACAGTTTTAATGAGGCACAAGAATGAGAGATAAGAAGGAGATAATCATGATTATGTAGAATGGATTTAGCTGTTTACATATTACCTCTCTTTGACTAATACACCATTATATAAGAAGCTTTAAGTTTTTAATTCCACTTTTCTCCTGTATCACCTTGACCACGTCTCTGCCACAGTGTCCTTATTTCCAGGCTGTGGGTAAAATGTGGCAATCCTTCCCACAGCTACACTGGGGTTATTTTTAAAGGAGTCTAAAGCGTGGAAGAAGCCTCAGTACATGGGTCAAAGGGTTTCGTATACATTCACTAAAAATTCTTTCAGTGCTCCTGGAGCGCAAACCGCATTTTATTCTTGTTATCTCTCAAGAATCATAGGTCCCTTAAAAACATGACCTTGAAAAGAATTTTTTAATTATGTGTTGACAGCAGTGCTATCTACTCCCTATTTTCCAGTTCACTGTCCTCCCCCAATAGAAATAACACAAATGCTCACCCGGAAGATGGTTCTGTGCTACAGCTCACGACTGCAAGCTTTAAATCTCAGCTGAGTGCTTCATATTGCTGAAATAATTATTTCACCCAAGATGAGCAACACAGTAAGAGTGGCCGTCAACTATGGACTTTAGTCAATATATTTTCTTATAATCCACAGATTTTTGGCTGGATTAGTGATACATTCTATATGTGTCAGCCTTAAATGCCTTCTTCCTGTCTAAAACTTTGTGGTCTCACATTTTTATTAATTTCATTTCCATTGCTATATTAATCATAATCCCAGCAGGACACTTTTGGAGCATTCAAAGAATTGAACTGAAGAGCATTAAAAGAATTATTTACAGAGAGCATATGTATGGCTGGACAGGGAAAAAATAAAAAGAATAAATACTCTGACCTCTCTTTCATCCGGTCTTCTGATCTCCCACCAACACCTCTCATCAGCCTGCCCCAGATGGATGTCAGAGGGCAGGCAACCCTGGCGACGCAGGCCTTAGCAGTCAGCCTCCTGGGACACAGCCGAGGATGTGCCATGCACTGTGGGACACAAGATAAAGACCATCCATGGCCCAACGATATTGGTGAGCCCTCCTCACCTCTCAGGGGGCCCACCAGCCAATGGCAGACACCAAATGGCTGAGCTCCTGAGGTGGAAAAATTCCCCAGAGAGGTGGCTAGCCTGCTGGTAAGTCATGTACATCAACTGTTTTCTTTATGACATGGGTAGATTGCTATTCCACCCTATGCACAAAAATAAATTCCAAATGGATTGAAGAAAAAAAAATAAATGCTATATTGACATTAAAATGAACAGAAGTTGTTAATAACCTTAGGATAGAGAAGGCCTCATTCAGAAAAGACACAAAATGCAGAAGCTCTGAAGAAATGGATGCATTTTTTTTAAAAATGTTATTTCTATTCTATTCTAAAGAAATATGTACACTTGTGTACCAAGATATTGCTGTAATATTATCGATAATACTAAAATTTTAGAAGGTAACTAAATGTCAATTAGTATGGCTAGCTTAAATACGGTCTGTAAAATATTACCCAATAGTGAAGAAGTGTGAGAGGCAGCACTATTTGGCGGTGAAGCTTGCAGACTCTGGAGTCAGACCAATGGATATCGCATCCCAGTCACATCACTTATTGTTCACACGAACAGCAAGCTCTGAACTTCATGCCCCAGGGTCTTCATCTGAAAGTGGGACCTAACAACAGCACCCATTTCATTGTGAGAATCAAATAAGGCAGTACATGTGATATTATCAGAACAGTATCTGACACATACAAAGTACTCAATAAATTGGAAGGTGTTGTTGTTACAAGTGACAACATGAAAAGATCTCCAAGACACATGGCTTTAAAAAATGCACACACACGCACACACTCAATATGATTGTAATTTATATATATGCCATATATATGTCTGCATAAATATGGATGAACATAAGCAACCACTTAAAAGCGACTTTTTAGTTGTCTTGAATCCTTTTTGGAACAAAGTGAAGTTGAAAAATAAATGATTTTTCTAACTTTACATGGAAAAAAGCCTGGGAGAATATGAAAAATGCTCACAGTGATTGCTTTTGGATGGAGAAATGATGAGATCATTTTGCTTATTTTTTGTATTTCTTTTCCAAGTTTTCCCTTAGGCTTATCTTTTACCTTAATAATAAAATTTAAATAACCATAATCTTATACAAACATAGTGATAACATATATTAATAGAAATGATGACATTTGAAAACAGAGACCTTTTTCAGCACTGATGGTTTCCATGTTATAAGATGAACTTGGGCAGAATTTCCTTCCCTACCACTTTAAAAAGAAGTAATGAGAATCTGAAAACAAGTAGTGAGAATGGCTCCTTATATAAGATGAAGGACAGGAAATCATTTGATTTGGAAGGGAAAAGGCACTATTTAACAAACGTCCTGAACGCACAGTCTCTCTTGTTCATTATAACCTTGAGATGTGTTTTGTTTGACCCCGGTAGTCAATACTGAATATGGAATCCTTTACCTGGACGCACACCCTCCTTTTTCTCATGGGTCTCCTCATTTCTAATTGACTTAAATCCTTTTGCAGCTTTTATATATGATTCCCTGCCTAGCCCCCAAAAGCATCTGAGCTTGCAATGCCCAATTAAACCCTTAGTACATAACCAAGAAGGAATGGAAATCACCTCAAGAAACTTTGATTAAATATGAAGAAATACTATACAATTCTAAATCAAAGAGAACTTTTGCAGGTCCATTTCTCATGACCTTTAAGAGAGAATTTTTAACTCTCTGTCTCAGATAATTTTCGCATAAACACTCATCAAGGTCAGGCACTAAAATACCATTGAGAGTTCTAGGAGACAGCAGTTCTCCAAGGCTGATGAGTATCAACATCACCTGGAGAGACATCAGAAACGCAGATTTTGGGGGCCAGAATACCAATCTGATTGCACGGTGCCTGCCTTCCACCCCAACTTCTTTGGCCACTTCTCAGAGCTTCTTCATCGAATCCATGTGAGATTCTAATTCACTGGGTGAAACTAAATCAGGGAATCCTTAGACCACATTTCAAGAAAAAGTATTGTGGTAGGTGCCTGTTAAACCCACTACTTTCCTCTCCACAAGGTAGGCCCTCAAGAGCCACCAGGTTGTAGACAGTGGCCCTGCCCTCTGGCCGTAGCAGACCGGTACACAGGAGGATATTTTCCTCTACTTGGGCCTGTCAGATTCCCTATTCTAAGGACTTGGACTTGGAATTCAGCAATGCTAATAATCTCTACTAGTTATCCAACTAGAAGGATGGGATGGGGGACATGCAAACTCAGGGATGGTTACCTTCTGCTTCATGCATGTGGGAGCAAAGAAAGCTAATCCTTTAAGGAAATGAAGCAGCAATGCTAAAACAAACAAGATTAAGAGATCACGCAATCCTGCATTAGGGTACAGTGACTGCTATAGCAAACACCCCCAAATTTCAGTGCCTTAACACAACAGAATTTTATTTCTTGCTCACATAGCAGTCTACGACAGGAATTTTTGATCAGTGTGTACCCAACCTCATGCCCCTTCTGTCTGTGGCTCTGCCTTCCCCTGGGTCCCTGGAGCCTTTTCCATTTAGCCAGTGGATAGGAAGGATAAAAACATCTAAGTTTTTATGGCCCAGGCCTGGGAGCAGCAGATTTGCTCTGTTGGCCAAAAGTCAGCCACAGGGCCCTGCTGAACTACAAGGGATGCTGGGAAATGTAGTCTAGCTACGTACCCAAAAGAAAAAGGGAAATGGGATTTGATGAGCACAGAGCCGTCTGCCACGAACTCCAAATAGACAAAAGTTAAGAGAACAGTTGCCAAGTTACTATCAAAAATAAATAAATAAAAATTTTAAAAAGTGTTGGTGAGGATGTGGAGAAATTAGAACTTTTGTTCATTGTTGGGAGGTATGTAAAATGGTGCAGCCACTATGGAAAACAATATAGTGGTTTTGACATATAAGTTCAAGATAGAATTCCACATGACTCAGGAATCCTGCATGCCCAAAGGAACTGCAAGCAGGGACTCAAACTGACACTTGCACACTAATTAATGTTCGCAGCAGCGTTATTCGCAAGAACCAAAAGGTGAAAATACCCCAATTGCTCATCAACAAATGAATGGATAACAAAATGTGGTATGCTCATATAATTGAATACTATCCTGCTTTAAAAAAGAAAGACATTTTGATACATAGTACCACATTACAAAAAGACAAATGTTGTATGATTCCATTCATATGAAATTTCTAGAGTAGTCAAATTCATAGAGACAGAAAGTGGATTAGTGGCTACCAGGGGCTAGAGGGAGGGAGGAATATCTCTCCGTCGGAGTTCCTTCCTGAGCTACAGACACGAACGCAAAAAAACTGTTTGTGCTTACACCCCACACATCCAGTTTGAACACATCACCACCCTCCCCTCTTCAGCTCTCACTCTACCCTGCTCCTCCTTCTCCATTCTCTGTCTCAGCCAACAGTTCTGCTTTTAGTTGCCGAAACATCCAAGCAATTGTTCAAGACTCCTCTCTCTCCACCCCCACCACCCAAAACATCTGTTAAAACAGAAGCAACTTATCCATCTCTGTTTCACTGGTCTGGTCTACACCTGCTTTGTTTTCCACACTCATTTCTACAACAGCTTGCTAATCACCTTCGCTACCATCAATTTCTTGTCATCCTTTTTCCACCCTTTAGCAAAACTGCTCATTCTTAAGTACCGACCTGATCATCTTTCACTTGACCTTCACCCCAACTTCTTGGCCCACTTATCAGACGCTCTGCCTCACCTTTAAGCTGGTGGCATGAGGTTCTTCACATCACCAGCTTCGCCCATTTTACCCTCACTTATCCCCTTAGCACCCAGCTTTCTCCCCAAACTGGCTTACTTATCATGTTTCCACGACTTTGCAATATTATCCCCCCTTCCCATAGCACTTTTCCTTCACTGGGCCTGCTTCACTGGGCCTACTTCCACTTCTCTGTGGAGTTGGTTCAGACATCAGCACCTCCTGAAAGCCTTCTGTGACTCCTCACCCCCATCCCTAATGCAGGTCAGTTGGCCCTCCTGGGTTTTCTCACAGAATCATAGACAGTCGTTCTGCATCTATTTCGCCATCTACCCCGTCGTCAGCCCTTAGGTCAGGGGCTCGGCCTTTGCCTCTCAGGCACCAGAGATCATCTGTGTGACTGGCGTATCTAGACAATCAACAAATGCCTGTGGTCACCATTAAAGGTACTCATTACTTCCTGGGATATGTAACAAAGACAAGCTGCCAGTCAAAAAAACAAAACAAAACAAAACAAAACAAAACCAACACCAGATACACATCGATGCATTCATTGCATAGTCAATCTCATTTCAATTTGTTTTTTGGGACTATTGATCATCATGCAAGATATTTTCTATACTAGAAGTGTTAAACTGAAAGTATAATTTTTTTTCTGTTCCTGAGGACTGATTGTATTCAAGAATTCAGACACAGGTAATACTAAAACACAACTGGAAGTTAATGAAGTGCTCATTTTTACTCACCATGGCCATGCTTTTACATGAGAATCATTCCGTTTACATCTCTAGAAGAAAAATCTGGGTTTCATTTTGTAAATTCAGAACAGAAATAAGGTGCCTAAAGACATCCTGATACTCTAGCAGCATTTTAGAGAAATTCTATGTATTGCACATTTCCTGATGACAGCACCACTCAGAAATGTGCAGTTTTCTAATGAAGGAGAAACTATACTCCGTCCATAATCTGATAAGTCACCTCTGAAAGCTGAATTTAGGACTGATTTGCTCCTAATTCCCAGGAGAACATATTCATGCAATTTCTATTTATAGGCTAAATCAAGTCACCACAAAAATGCACAATAACAAAAGATTGTTATGCCCCAAGGGTATAACCTACTTAAAGGAACACCATTGATCATTAGGAAAGCACAGACCACAGATGATTTAATCCAAGTGCTGCTTCAGTGGAATTTGACCTGTGTAACCATTTCCCTTCCTCACGTAACAGCTCTACAGCAGGGCTTCTCCGCAGGCTTAATCCAAACCTTGCTTGCTGCTTTCCTGATCCATTTCTGGCAGATGGTATTTTGTGGGACTGGATTGAGTTAAGAGCTGGACAGTTTCAGTGGCTAGGAACAAGAAAGTATGAATGAAGGCTTGGTGAATTCACGTGCTCTCACTTCAGCAAAGGATAGAAATGAGGCCCATATAAGGTACTGGGGCAAAATCCCTCTCCTCTTGGCCCTAAAAATATTAAAAGAATTTCTTGGTATGAATAAACAATACTTCATTCCTTCTGTGGATGAACATTTCACACAGTGTTCTAGTCACCAATGCGTCAGTTTTCACATTCTTATTTTAAGAGTAATAGATCAGCTTAGGTATCCCAATTTTTAAAATGTGGAAATTCCCTTTTGCAGGGATCACATTAGTATTGGATATAAAGCAGAATGACAACAGAGTTCAAAATCATATCATTCTTCTTCTGGCCTCCCTTACCGCTATCCTTGCCTTCTACTATCATTGATCTCCAGAAGCTACCTAATTTCTAAAACCTTTGATGTTACAGAAATGGTCCAAACTTGCACATGCGGTCCTGCAGGTTTGGGCCATCGCTGAGACCCTAGGCTCTGCAAACATTCTCAAATCTGAAGTCACCCCCACACCCAAACTTGAGGATTTCTAAAAGAACACACCCATCCAGGCACTCAGATCTGCTCAGGTCACTAGCACTCCAGCCATCTCTTGGGACGGCAGACAGCTACAGTTCCTTTCCTCATTCCATGGTGATAAGGTCTGGGCCATAGGAAAGTTACAGCATGTAACACTGTTGAGAGTTGCCAGATATCAAACATACTGTCATGTCACATCCACTAAATTAGCATAGAACTCATATAGGAATAGAAAGGCAGGCCATTGTAAAAGAATAAAGAGTCCAAGAACCAGGCACAAACACATGCACATATGCTCATATGTTACATGATGCACATATTTTAAATTGGGAGTTCATGGAGAAAATACTGTTACTCAATTCTCATGAAACAATGAACTACCATTTTGGGGGGAAATGAAGATTGATCCTTACCTTACATTTTATATACAAATAAATTCTGAATAGATTGAGATTTAAATGTAAAAAATATTTCATTAAAATATTCTAAGAAAATTAGGTAGATTATTTTTATAATCCTACCATGAAGGATGACTTTCTAAATATTAAAAAAAAAAAACTTGGAAATTTCAAAGGAGAAGATTGATGGATTTTAAACTTCCCTCTGGTTAAAAAAAAAAAAGACATGAACATAAATTTATAGGTCAATAACAAGGTAGGGGAAATCTTTGCATCATATCTTTTTAAAGGTGAATATAGAAAGACATTCCATGAATCAATAAGAGAAAGAGGAATTCTCCACTAGGGAAAAAAGGGCAAAAAAACAAAAAGGCAATTCACAAAGGTAGAAATACAGATAGCATGAAATGCTGTGAAAGATCAAAGAAAGTCCTACTAAACAACAATGCTATATCACATTTCACCTATCAGATTGGCAAAGAATAAAAAGAGTGATCCTACCCAGGGTTGGGTAAGTAGGGGGAAATAAGGCCCTTGATCCATTGCTTGTGGGAGTAGAAATTGATACCTCGTTCAAGAGTGCAGTCTGGCCCTTGATATCTAAATTCAAATTGTCTGTCATTTGACCAGCAATTCCACTTCTGGGAGTCTGTCCTGGAGAAACAGTTGGCCAGGTATGGGAAGGGGGAGGCACACAGCAGCGAAGTATGTATTGGAGGGTGGGGATGCACAAAGGGCTCTGGGGACCAGAGAGGACAGGGAGGAGGATTCTAGCCGATTTCCAAGAGGAGGAGGTGCAAGGGACCTGTCTTGACAGACAGGAAGAAGGAGGACCAGAAGAGGATGGGAGGATAGAGGTATGACCAAGAGAGAACATTGCGCATTTGGGAACATAAACAGGTCATTGAAGTTGGGGCCTGTGGGGATGGGGCAGGGAACGAGTAACAAGAAAACAGAGGATGGTGCCTATGAGGCCCATTTTCTGGGTGAGGAAATTGAGGTTTGGTCACATGGTTCAGGTTAACACAGCTGGTCACACAACTTATTAAGAAAGAGCTGGAGTCTGAGCCCAAGTCTGTCTGACTGTGGGGCTCAGGGCCTGGTCAGCAACTGATACACTATCCTAAGGGCCTGCGCCACTCTGGAAGGCATGCAGAAGAGTTATGTTCACACTCCAGAAGTTTTCTCTGGCAGCAGTGTGGAGGGCAGATTGGAGGCAGCCCAGGAGGGAAACAGGAAAGCAGTTAGGGGTCTAGCACAAGAAGACAGGCAAGGGAAGATGAGGTGGGAATGGAGCAATGGGGGATTTGAAAGATGCTCAGAAGGTAAAATTCGCAGGACTTGGGGAATCCATTGAATAAGGCCATGGGAGGCAGAGGAGGAGTAAAGAATGACTCATGATTTCTAGCTGACATTACAGGATGAGCCAGAGCTAATATGCAAACAATTGCATACTTCTTGAATATACCTTATATCCTCACCTTTGCTCTCATTCTTCCTTTCCCGTGAAACATCATCCCTAATTGTCTCCAACATGGAAACCTCATCCATCCTGAAGCCTGTCTCCAGTACCTCCTTTCCCATGAAGTTGTCACAGAAAACTCTCCCTTCACCCCGCTCATAGTGAACCCTGGCACACTTTGTTATCTCCTAGTTGCCTGCCTGGTAGTTAATCAATTATGTAGCTATCTTGCTTTCTTCTCTTGTCCGCCTCCTGATGGCAAGGGCCACGTAGCCACTTCATAGCCCTTTCTACATTTTTCGTGGTGTGCAGCAGAGCCTCTTATGCATGGTTGAAATTTAAATAGTTGAAATAAATAAAACAAATAGTTTTCCCCCTCTTTCCTCTCTTAGATTTTGCCTTCTCAGCTTTTAGCAAAGACATAGCTTTAATGTTTCTTGCTTCAGAAGAAACCCAAAGAGTTGGAAGGAAGTTTTAGAATGCCCGCAGGAGATTTTCTTAATCCTTCACTGGCTGATAACACCACAGGAAACTATCTTAAGGAAAACACAGGGATGAAACAGTGGGTCCTATTACCACTTCCTTGCTATACTAAACAGAACATTTTGAGGGTAATATGCAGTGGAATGTCTTCCAAATGTATATAAATAGTCATGGTCAACTTGGTGAAAGTGTGTGTTCCCAAGATGAACTGATAAGCTAAGCAAGATAAAAAAGGTCAAGTGGCCAAGATGGATTGAATGAGACATTTGCAGACACAGTCAGAGCATTCTTCTGGAAAGCAAGCACATAAGAGCTCAGACCCTTTATGGGTCTACCCTGTTTTAGGGAGTGCAGTACACAACTTCAATCTCAAAACACTTCTAAGTAGATGAAAAGGGGGAGAATTGTTTATAAAACTAAAATATTCTAAACGCTACAGTAGGTCAGACACAGTTACGTATGCGAGAAAAAAGGCTGATCCTTGGTAAGAAATGAATCAACCTAACACCCATCATCACGGAACACTTTGGCCGCTAAAATGGCATGATGGGGGTCCCTTTTGGACTTGCCTTTCTTTTCAGCCACTTCATACATCAAACCAGAATTTCTTACAGTGTGATGCCTGGGACAGTATTCCCAGAAAATTTTCTGCCAAGTGGATGCCATGGTCAAATATCTTTAGGAAATGTTTAATGTTATAATGTCTCAGAAAACCATCATGCATCTTGGCATCATGGAGGCCCTGCAAATTCCTATTACAAATTAACTTTTCCTTTCTTTAAGCTTGTGTTTTCCCAACTTATTTGGCCATGGGACCTCTGAGAGGAGTAAAAATAAGACCTTCTAATACCAGGTTAAAATAGTGTTCCCCAAACCCACCCCCCAGGAACCTCAAGACCTTACTATCTCCAATTTTCCATCCTTCTTCTAAACCTCACTTCATCCCTTCAAAATTGGAGTCTTCTCACTCATTTCCTCAGAGCCCAGAGAGGTGACTAGAACACACGAAGAGGTCACTTACTTCACTTAAAGTTGCTAGTGGGTAATGATTTTTTTATTATCTCTCCCTAGGAGAATACACATTTTTACTGAGGCCTCCTAAAATATAATGGCTAAATTCAAAGGAATAGTGCAAATGCTGAGAATCTCAGGCCTAATGTTGCCAAAGGAAAGTCACCTCCTCTTTCCATGCATAGGGTCACCGCTAGGAAACTGAAGGGAAGTGACTCTGTCGTTCCCTGCCATCCAAGCACTGGCAATGACAACAAAATACCATGCTCAGCTCCTTTGTAAAGGTGTGCTAAGGTTCACCCATGCTCTGTACCTGGCTCACTCCTTCTCATGCTTTAGGAATCAAAATAAGTATTGCTTCCTCCTCTCTGACCCCTAAACTAGAATAAAAATGGGCTATGCACCTTCATAAAAGCCAGTACTCCCTCCTTGCCTGCCCCTGTAGCATTCATCAGCTACAGCCACTTGTTTTTCTGTCAAAATCACCAGATTTTAAAGCATGTGGAGCCAAAACTACTTCTCTATGCCCCAAACCTGATCTAGGATAGGGTACCTGGTAAAAAAAAATCCATAATCTGAAGAATAGAGAAATGTGTTTGTTTTTATTCCTATGGGACTAATAACCTCATTTTCAAGAGGAAATTTTAAAGAAGATGAAGGTGAAAACTGGGTAAAGTGGTGTGAGTCCAATGGTCCCATTCAGCCATGCACACTAACTGAGCATTGCTATATTAGGCATTATAGGTGAGACTGTAGGAAAATAAACAACATTAAATTCAGTTCCTACCTTCAAGGAACTTATAACAATGAAGTGGCAGTTCTAACTTTCCACCGGCCTTTACACATGGCTGGTGCAGGAGAGCATTTGTGAGACCTGAGAGTGTCTTGAATCCTGTGTGGGATGGCCATTTCCCTCCTGATCTGCTGGTTAACAACACAAATGTTTATTAGATGGAAAGTTTCATCCTGGTCCCAGTGCCGATGGCTGACAATAGGGTTTCAGGGAAGGTTGCCCACAGGATGCCTAACTGACTAGTGTGTTTCTGCTACTAAATACTGGGTAGGCGTGAGGACGGCAAGGCCAAAGTGCAAGGGACCAGGCTGAAGGGGGGCTGAGGAAGTCGGGGGAGGAGCTGTGCAGCTTGGCTGGTGCGTGGGATAGCAACCGAATGGGGAACATCTGGGTCCTGTCAGAGTTTCCCAGAGATCTTCTCTGTCTAACTGTAGCGTGAGCAAATTAAGATTGATAAATTGTATAACTCTTGCTGGTTTTAAAGATCCCAGATGCTCTGTTAAATTAATGAATGCTCTATCTCCACTCAATCTGACACCAAAACAGAACCTTGAAAACATTCCAGACCCCTACCGTCCAAAACATTCCAGACCCCTACTCCGACCGTCCAAGCACACCCAGGGTAGCACTGCTTCTTTCAGTCTGGACTCCAGGGGGCAAAGCCATGTATTTAATTGGTGTGTGTCTGTGTGTGCGTGCACATGAGCTTATGCTTTTTCAGACTACTACTTATCTTCACTACAGGGCATGTGTGCACAATCTTGACCAACAAATGTACATCTGGAAACACAAATTGCTCCACTCACCCAGAGTTCCTTAAACACCAAACTGTCCACTACAGAGTAATTCCAAAAAAGATGAGATCATCTGTGTCATTTGGAAACTATAGGTTTACACAAATGTAACACATTGCTAATAATAATACCTAGGATTGTTCTTATTTTCCAGCACTCAGTTCGCTCATGCAGTTGTCTACATGGCTAAGAACATGTTTTATTTATATAATTAGAAAACAAACAATCAAATGAAGTTGGAGAAAAAGGATTTGGGACACAGAGCTAAAGCTATTCTGTTTGAGATTCCAGAGATCAAATAGAGTTGGAGGATGGCTTCTTGGTGCCCACCCAGATACCTCTAAGCATGCAGCTCTTATTATGATGCATCCTCTAGAATAGAACTGACTAGAAGGAAAAAACATTCCCAGGGAAATGTTACAACAAAGGAAAAGCATCCTAAGAATACATCCCCCAAAGGAAAAAAAGGCCTCACAAATTCAGACCACTGGGTCATTCAGACAAACACCACTGAATCAGCTACTTCTATATTCTCTTTCTGATAAGGGGACTAAAAAGAATTAAATAAAATTTTTCCTTCTTGTCATTGTCAAAAGTTTAGAATGTTCCTAAACATCCCTAAAATTCTGTGTCAAGAGTTGGTAAGAATGATTTAAAATAAGGATTTTGAACGCCCATGTGCTTCATAGTAAAGCGTGCCTGGGCTCTGGCCCCCAGCCAGACGTCCCCAGCATGGGAACCACACTGACTTCCTCAGCTGTTTATTATTTGGTTTTCAAAGTTCTCCCACTTCCAGAGCCCAGTGATCACACTGGCAAGCCAACTTCCACTCATTCATCATTCATTCATTCATCCATTTGACAAGTGTGTGTGGAGCATTTTACTATTCTACATGCTAGGATGCATTGGCAAGTAATAGACCTATGGTTCTCAAAAATGTGGTGCTGGGACCAAGAATATCAGTATTACCTGGGAACTTGTTAAATATGCAAATTTTGGGGCTCCACCTCAAACTCTGGAGGTGGTGCCCCAGCAATCTGTTCTTTAACAAGCTGTCCAGGAGATTCTGATGCACATTCAAGCTGGAGAACCACTGGAATAGATCAAGATCCCACCCTCACTGAGTGTACCTTCACAAGGAAGCAATAAATTTTTTTAAATGTGTGATATAATATCAGGCAATGATCAATGTAATTTTTCAAACCTGTAAATCAAGGAAACAGAGAAGAGTAATGGCTTGCTATTTCGGACAGGACAGTCAAAGAAGAAAAGCTTGGAGCAGCAAGTGAAATGAGGGACTGGGACATGTGCAGAGCTGGCTCAGCATCATAGTGCTGTATTCTGTTTCCTTTCAAAGTTCCTGGATAAATATCAGACCACACTGGAGAGAAGCTTGTCTCACCAGCCATTCAAGAATGCCTATGGGATTTGAGTCTTGAAGAAAAGTAAAAATCTAGCACCTGCTCCAAACCTCCAACTAACTTTGGAAATAGGAAGATACCAAAATAGCCAAGAGCCTCAATGATTTCAGTTACTGTTTGGAACAGACATTAGAAAGAACTTCTTAACTGCAAAGACAGATACAGAATAGGATGCCAAAGAAGAAGGAGGAATGCGTTTTTGTAAGAAAGATTATTCTCCAACACTCATGGTTCAAGTGCAATTCTGGTGGGAGGCAAGCCTGAAACAGATGACCCTTTAGAGTCACATTTATCCCCAAGATCATAAACATCTGCAATATCACTTTCCCCATTGCTTTTGATGAAAAGTCTCAAACATACTGAAGAATAGGATAATAATCATACATAGACCCTCCATCTAGAATCTAAAATTGTTAACATTTTGCTATGCTTGTTTTAACTAGACAGATGGGTAGAGAGATAAATAGGTAATAGATATTGCAGTCATTTGAAAGTAAATTGCAATGATCCAAGATGGCAGCAGAGTAAGTGGGAACTACACGCATCTCCTTCCAGGACCAAACTGGAATTACAACTAAAATATAGAGCAAGTGACCTGAATAACCAATTGAAGACTAGCTGAAAAGAAGTCTTATATCTAAGAATTTACTGAAGAAGCCACATCAAGACTGGTAGGAAGTGCAGAGATGCAAAAAGGGCTGGACCTGCTCTCATGGGTGATGGTTGAGATCCATCTGGGATATCTCAGCTGTGAGGGTTACCCCTGAGGAGTGTGGGGATTCAACCACACACCAGGCACCCGAGGCCAGAGCACCAAAGCCAGGAAGAAGCACCCATCTATTATCTGGCTGGAAAAATTGGTGGGGATTCTGTCTGCCAGGGAGAGACAAGAATCTGCTAGAGAAACAGTTTCCCTGTTAAAGGGCCAATGCACAAAATCTCATTCACAGCCAGTCACCATAGGCTCTGGCAGAGGGAAGGAGAAGCAGACTAGAATCATGCAAGGAGAGTCTGGGGTTTGTGGTCTGAAGAGAGATCTGAGATCACAGCCACTGGTAGGCAGAGGCAGGTCTTGGTATGCCTTGAGACTTTTGCCACCAGGCCCAGTGCTGGTAAAATCTAGCCCTGGTTCACAACTTGGTTCTTCCCATGCACACTCAGATCAAGCAGATGCAGCCACAAACTGTAGTTCCAAAGAGGTTGCCTTGGGCCAGTCACAGGCAGTGTCTGACATTGATCTGAACCCGAATTCCTTCAAAGAGGTCCCATAACCAACACACTCAGTGGCCAGCTTCAGACAACATCAAAACAGGATTCAACTAGTTTCACAAGTGGCATATGCACAGGGAGATATCACCAGGCAGCAGACCCTGCTGAGGCAAATTCCACTCTGTGTGGTCAGCATCTGTACAGCAGCTGGTACACAGTGATTGGGGTTGATTCTCATAGTCAGCCAGACTGAGGGTTGACCCCTACACAAATGGACCAATAGCAAACAAGACTCAATTACAAAGAACCCAAGATGGCAGAGTAGTAAGTGGAAGCTACACTAACCTCCTCTGTAGGCTAAACAGAGGCAGTTTGGCTTCCTTACCCAGATGTATGGGCAACTAAGGGAAGCAGTTTCCCATAACCTTGAGAATGGACCTGATAAGTAGTGTTCTAATAGCCATGAGACTGGGTCTGATAAACTGTTCCCATAGCCTTGAGTGGGCTCACATATGCAGTATGAAGATCTGTTGCGTAATATCTGTTGACACCTGACAGTTTTGCTTGTATCCAGTATTTAAGTGGGTAGGCACCCCCCACTGGGTGCCACACAGGGGCACAGGTGATATGCAGGGACATGCAGCTTGCAGCATGCCTGGATCGCACAGCCTTGAATAAAGGCACATCAGATACCCAATGGCTATGTGAATATTCTTTCATCTGCTTGAATCCCATGACCTGTCTGGCCTTGAATTGTCACAACACATCCTCCCAGGACCAAACTAGAATTACAACTAAATTATAAAAAAATTATTCTGAATAACCAATTGAACACTAGTAGGAGAGAAGACTTACAACCATGGAAGGACAGAAGAAGCCACATCCCCACAACAAGACTGGTAGGGAGTGCGGAAAAGTGAGAGGGCTGGCTGGACTCTGAAGTGCCAAAGGGATATTTCAGTGGCTAGGGTCTTCCCCCCAGAGAAGGGCAGAATCTAAGCCCCAAATTAGGTTCCCCAGCCTACAGCACCAGCCCAGGAAAGGAACACAAATAATATATGGCTATGAAAAGTAGCAGGGTTTCTGTTCACCAGGGAGAGATTCTGGAGACACAGAGAGCCTCATAAAGGGCCAACACACAAAATTCCATTTGCAGCCACTTACCCTGGGCTCTGGCAGAGGAAGGGCCTTGTGGACTAGAGATGTGTGAAGATAATCCGTAATCCGTGGCTGGTGGCTCTGGGGAAAGAACTGAAGGAACAGCTGCCAGGATCCCTGAGCTGAGTCATTCTCCACACTGCAGGAGCCATCTTTCTCAGGCAGAGCACTCCTCTCCAAATGGCACCAGCCTGAGGGAAAGCAATAGCCCTGCTCACAGGAATTATTCTGCCCTACCCTATGGTGCTTAAGCCCCATGCTGAGCTGCTGAGGGATACAGCTAGAAGACATTCACTGATTAACCCTACAGAAAACCTGCAGATAGAGGCAGATTGCTGGGAGCTCTGAGTCTTCAGATGACCCTCCCTTGGGCTAGCTTGTGATAAAGGCCGGCCTTGGCGCACAGCCTTATTCTCTCTGGACACACTCAGGCCCAGCAGAGGGAGCCATACACTGTGGATTGCTGATAGCTCCAAACAGATTACCCAGGGCAAGTCACAAGTGGAGTTTGACTTAGGCCTGCACCAGAGTCTTGCAGATCTACCTATTATATAGAAAGAAACACAAAGAGGTGGCCAAAATGGGTAAACAAAGAAACAGGCCCCAAGTGAAAGAACAAGAGAATTCTCCAGAATAAGAACTATATGAAATGGAAGCCAGTGATTTATCAGATAAAGAGTTTAGAGTAATGATTATGAGGATACTCAACAGCATGAAAAAAGACATAGAAAGCATAAAATAGAACCAGTCAGAAATAAAAAATGCAATATTTGAAATAAATAATACACTGGAAAGAATAAACAGTAAGTTAGGTGAAGCTCAGGACTGTATCAGTGATTTGGAAGATAAGGTAGAAAAAAACAACCAAGCAGAGTAGCAAAAAGAAAAATGAATTTTAAAAAATGAGGAAAGCTTAAGAAGCCTTTGGGACAACATGAAGCATAACAACACCAGCATCATGGGAATACCAGGAGAAGAGAGCGAACAAGGGATCAAGAACCTATTTGAAGAAATAATGAAAGAAAACTTTCCCAATATGGTGAAGGGAAAAGACACACAAGCCCAGGAAGCTCAGAGAGTCCCAAACAAGTTGGACTCAAAGCAGCCTACACCAAGACACATCATAATTAAGATGGCAAGGCCTAAAGACAAGAAGAGAATCCAAAATCTGCAAGAGAAAAGCAGGCAGTTACCTACAAGGTGCAATAATTAGACTGTCACCTGATTTCTCAATGGAAACATTTCAGACCAGAGGAGAGTGGCATGAAATATTGAAGGTGATGAAAAGCAAAGACCTACAATCAAGGCTACTTTACCCAGAAAGGCTATCATTTAACATCAAAGGAGAGATAAGGAGCTTCCCAGACAAGAAAGAGCTACAAGAATTTGTTAACACCAAACCAGTACGGCAACAAATGTTAAAGGGCTTGCTTTAAGAAGAAGAAGAAGAAAAAGAGAAAGAAAAATAACAGAAGAAAGTAGTCTAACAGTAAAATGGCACTAAATACATATCTATCAATAATCTGGAGTGTTGGGGGCAGGGTGGAGGGGGGATGAAGGAGAAAAATTAGGAAAACTGTAATAGAATAATCAATAAAAAATACTTAAAAAAATAATAATCTCCTAAATGGAAATGGCTTGAATGCTCCAACCAAAAGACAGAGGGCAGCTGTGTGGATAAGAAAACAAAATACACATATATGCTTCCTCCAAGGGACCCACCTCAGATTGTAAGATACACACACACAAAAAGTAAAGGGATAGAAAAAGATACTTCATGCAGTTAGAAAGGGGGAAAAGCTGGGGTAGCAATACTTATATCTGACAAAATAGACTTTAAAGCTAAGGCTATAGTAAGAGACAAAGAAGGATACTACATAATGATAAGGGAATAATCCAACAAGAGGATAGAACCCTAGTAAACATTTACACACCCAACATAGGAGCACCTAAATATGAAAAACAAATCTTGATGGACATAAAGGGAGAGATCAACAGAAATACAGTCACAGTGGGGTACTTTAACACCCCTTTGATTTCAATGGATAGATCTTCCAGACAGAAAACCAACAAGGAGACAGCAGCCTTAAATGATACACTAGATCAAATGGATTTAATTGTTATCTTCAGAGCATTTCATCTCAAAGCATCAGAATATACATACTTTTCAAATGCACATGGAATATTTCCTAGGATAGATATATGTTAGGACATAAAAAAAGACCAAATGAATTTTAAAAGATTGAAATCATATCAAGCATCTTCTCTGACCACAATACTATGAAACTAGAAATCAATCACAAGAACACTGAAAATACACAAAACAGGAAAGCTAAATAACGTGTTATTAAACAATGAATGAGTCAACAAAGAGATAAAGGAAGGAATCAAAAGACACCTTGAAACAACTTAAAATGTGGACACAACAGTCCAAAAACTGTGGGATGCAGTGAAAGCAATCTTAAGAGGGAAATTCTTACCATTACAAGCATATTTTTTTTAAAGGAAAAAGCTCAAAAAAAAGGAAAAAGCTGAAATAAACACCCCTACTTCACATGAAAAGGAACTTAAAAAGGAACAACAAAGCCAAAAGTGAGTAGAAGGATGGAAATAATTAGGATCAGAGCAGAAATAAGTGAAATAAAGTGCTAAAAAGATGATACAAAAGATCAATTAATCCAAGAACTGGTTCTTTGAAAAGGTAAACATGATTGACAATCCTTCAACCAGACTCATCAAGAAAATGAAAGAGAGGACCCAAATGAATAGAATCAGAAATTAAAGAGGAGAAATAACAACTGACACCAAAGTAATACTAAGGATCATAAGAACACATTATGGTGGGGAGGTGTGGGGGAAAGACAGAAAACTGTACTTGAACAACAATAAAAAATGTTTATTAAAAAAAGACCATATTATGGACAAGCTAGATAAAATGGATAAATTCCTAGAAACATACAGTCTTCCAAAACTAAATCAGAAAGAATCTGATTAAACAGATTACACCTAGTGAAACTGAAGCAGTAATCAAAAAACTTCCAGCAAACAAAAGCCCTGGACCCAATGGCTTCACAGGTGAATTTTACCAAACATTCTGAGAACTAACACCTCTCCCCAACTATTTAAAAAATTTGGGAAGAGGGAAGGCTCCCAATCTCATTTTACAAGGTCAGCATTATCCTAATTCCAAAACCAGATAAAGACACTACAAAGAAAGAAAATTATGGGCCAATATCCCTGATGAACATAGGTGCTAAAATCCTCAACAAAATGTTAGCAAACTGGATCCAGCAATACGTTAAAAGATCTTGATCAAATGGGATTTACTTCTGGGATGCAAGAAAGGTACAATTTCTACAAATCAATAAATGCAATACATCATATGAACAAAATCACATGTCAAATCTCCTTCCATCACCGTTTATCCCCCCTTTACCTTCTTACCCCCACACCCTCTTTACACTTTGATTATCATCATACCATTGTCTGTGTCTATGAGTTTGGTTTTGGGGTTTGTTTTGTGCTTAATTCCTTCATATTTTTCATTCAGTCCCCCAGTCCTTCTCCCCTCAGACCGCTCTCAGTCTGTTCTCTGTATCTGTGTCCCCCTTTCTACTTTGTTTCTTAGCTTATTTTGTTCATTAGATTCCACACAGAAGTGAAATCTCAAAGACACTGCTCACAACCACTGTTTTGTTAGCTGTGCGGACAACACCTTGACCTGCATAAGCACCACCTAAGAGGCCTAAGAGCCTCTCCAAGGCATCCGGCTCAAGGTTCCCTGGGCTCTCCCAGAACACTAGCTGCCATGACAACTATGTTCCCATGGGCCTAACCCAACAGCACCTTCCCTCACACCTATACTGGGGCCTATCGCTGCCTGACCTGGGACCGCCTTGTTGGTTCTGGTATGTGAGATGCCACAGGACCCCCTGAGTGCCCACATTTGCATAATCCAAATGTGTGAGGAGGGGTTGTCCTGTGTGAAGAACTTGCGATCAACGGGGCATGGTGGATGAACTTGTCTCCTCTCTGGTGTGCAGTGTTCTTAATGTGGCCTATCTGAAAATAGACACACAAAATCAAGCAAGGCTTTATGCTTGATACCAGGCAGTGTCCAGCTCGTCAGTGTAGCCCTCAGAATGCTCTCAGTCCTTCCCTACTTTATTCCTCTTGCACTTTACTCCTGCCTCCCTGGGATTGAATTTCAAATAAAACATTTTCATGCTATAGTTTACATAAGACTCTCTTTACTAGGAAATGAACTACAACAGGGTTAAACATGTATGTGTGTGCACACGCTTATAGCTAGGCTGGGGCAGGTATTCTTTTGTAAAATATAGTAAAATGCTATATTTTATTTGTTTTATCATACATCTTCCTCATCAGACTCTGATCTCCTTACAAGCAGAGACTATGTATAAGGGGGAAGACCCCCCAAAACGGAACTATCTTCCGGAGGGTGGGCCCCTTGTAATACAGGCTTCTCCCGGTAGGTGAGGCTCTAGGAGCCCATCTGTATCAATGTACCAGCTGACGTTGTTGTGAGAGGCTGCATTAGGCTTCAGTGAATTTTGTTTTTTGAAGACCCTCTCAGCACATTTGCCCATTTCATGATGGGTGGTTTACAAGCACATCTGCTCACACCATGCACAGTGTTCAGCAGTTTTTGACCAAAAATGTCATGATCCCTGTGCCCCACTGTCCTGATTCACCTGATCTCACCGTGAGTGACCTTTGTTTGTTTCCCCAGATGAAAAAATTCTTAAAGGGACACATTTTGCCAATGTGGAAGAGGTAAAACAAAAAACAGCAGAAGCACTTAAAAGGCATCAAAATCAACGAGGTCAAAAACTGTTTTGAGCATTGGGAAAAAGTCTTGAGAGGTGTATTGCATCAAATGGGGAGTATCTTGAAGGTGACTAAAGTTAAACATGTAAGAATAAATACATAATTTTGTATAAATAAATTCCAGTTTTAGGGGTCCCTCCTCATATCTTTGTACCTTTGTATCTCTAAAAGCCAGCAAATACATGGCATTTCTAGGGTTGAATAAATATTTGTTAAATGAATGAGCTAAACAACAATAGCAATTAGAATCAAGCTATAACCACCCCTGACCTTTCTTTGAAAAAAGGAAAACTAAAAAAAGGGGAGAAAGAAGAAAAAGAAGGAAGGAAGGAAGGGAGGAAAGAAGGGAGAGAGGGAGAGAGAAGGGGGAAAGGGAGAAAAACTAAGAGCTGGCTGAAGAAAAACAATGAGCTGCTCATGTGTGCTCTCCTGGGAAAACACAGCCATCACCTAGACATGACTAGAAAGGAGTGTCAGCTCCTTCTGTCTGGCCCTGGGCTCAGGGATTCCAGGCCTGTGACATCCAGGGCAGTCATTCCTTATGCATTTAGATTCCGCTTTGAGGGGATGAGTTGTAACAAATTATCCTTTCCCCTTCATTCCCACCCTTTCACTCCCTAACCTATCGCCCCAAATCTTCTGTTCATTCAAAGACCAGACAGAATTTCTATAAAACAATAGGGGAGGAAGCGGTAAGTAGGTAAGAAGCCATGGTCTAATACCCCAGGTGGAAACAGTAAGTTTCAGAAAGTTTTCTTTAAAAGATTATGCTCAACTTAAATGTCCTTAAATTCTCCTTTGTTTTTTAACAGTTCATAATAACTGGGTCAAAGATGAATATGTTATGTAGTTATTTAAATTAAGTTTATGAAATAGTTACAGCATGAGAAATGCCTACATTATGATGCCATGTGAAGAAAACCAGGATACAAATTTTATATAGTATAAACTTCAATATGTATATGCATAGAAAAACTGTAAGAAAATTCACCAAAAGGTTAAGAATTGGGGGGTTTGGTTGGCCAAGTTAAAATATTTTTTCCTCCTTGTTCCTTCTCTTTATTTTCCAAATTCGTAGAATGCATAAATTTTTATCATCAGAAATGTAAACTTTATTTTTTAAGAGCTGTGACCTTGCCCACACCTTTGTTGATGTTATTGGCTCAGTGAGAAAAGCACTGCAGTCAGGACATTTGAATGCTTTAAGGATAAAACCAGCTCCACCGCCCAGGGTTGCCCAATACTGAACATCATCCAGCCCCACATGCCTAAGTGTCTGCACGTGCAAAACGAGAGGGTTGGAACAATGATCTTCAAGGTTCTTTCCAATTCTGTGGTGGCATGAGAAGTCATGCAAACTTCCAACTACAGGAAATGTAACTGAAGGAGGGGTCCAGCTTCATGCTCTGAAAGCCATCACTGTGTCTGCATCCAGGTCATGCTTCCCACAGGCTGCTCTCAGCCAATGACTGAGCACAGCAAAGCACATCTAGGAGACAGGTGAGTAATCTGACATGAAATTGGCTTTGGCGCCAGCAGCCTTCCTGAGCCTTTCTTGAACTGCACAACAATCTTGGACATTACCACTTCACCTTCCTTCCCTCTCTTCTTCACTGGGGGGTGGCCTTGCATGGTCTGATGGCTCTCCATCCTTTCCTGACTCCCTCTGCAGTTTCTCTCACACAGGTGTTTCCCCTGCAGAAACCATTGCTCATTAATCTCATCTTGTCATCTACTTCTCAGAGAACCCAGGCTAACCCAGCATATTTACACCCAGCACAAACTACACCTGGGGATAGAAAGATTCAGCAGGAAGCTGCCTGGGTGGCATAGCTCCTCAGAGGACTAGATACTTACTTGGTTTGTACTTTCTACCTTCTTTCTTTTTTCAACACATGTCAATTATAGTACAAAAACAGTAGTATTCTATGGCTTGTAAACCAGGGGAAAATTTTTTTTTCAATGAGCCTTTTCTGAGTTTATTTTAAACTTGTTCTTGGTTCTTCCTCCCTATCAGCCATATGTATCTTTTCAGCAACTTCTGACTCCCTACTTCAGATCAGATAATAAAGTTCATTCTTCATTTCTGTCATCTACAACATTAGAGGAATCTTCCTCTGAGATTTAAAGTAAAATTAATCACTTTCATCCCAGTGCGACATCCCCCCCGCGCTTTGGATGGCTAAGAGACCATTTCTTGCTAAAATCCGCTTTTTTTAGAACAGCAGCTTCCGCCTTTCACAGTAATCTGTCGGCCTTTGTCCTTTTTAGTAACTCCTTTAAACGTGTGCGTCAGCAACTCAGTGTCCCCTGGCTCTGCTGCCCACCTCTCCCAGGTTCAGGGTATTGAAATCCAAAGATTCTTCCAGCTGGGCTGTTTAGAATCTCCTTTGCAAGCTAAATTAGGCAGCATCACAAATTTAAATTCCAAATCAACATTTCAGAAAAGACACCCGTATGCTTTGGTAATTAAGAGAAAAAATAAGCAACTCTCCAGGGAAGTAGAGTTCTTTCTTTGATGAGCTCTGAGTAATTCAGCGATGACTTGGCCGACAGTTCCTCCTCCTCTGGGTGAGGGGCAGCTGGTCCCCGGGTGGGTCACCACCTAGGATGCTGCCGGTGCCCTCTTTGTCCCCTGAGCAATGGGTTCTGTGTCTGCAGGCCCTGCACATGGTGTGTTTCATCTTCTTGGTGATGTCAGGTTTGGCTCTGGTTCATGGATTCTTGTGGTGACTTTGTCGTGCCTGTGCCAAACCCCACAGAGCCATGCTCAAACAGATGAGGGAGGAGAGCGCCCCCTGCATGTGCACAGATGAGATCGTGCAAAAGGTACTTTGATTTTGACCCCTTCTCCCGTACCCAAGACTATGAAGCTATCTCCAAATTCACTCTGTACCAGAAAGCCTCAGGGTGCATCCGATGAAATGGATGGAGACCTAGTTGATGCAGCAGAGGCCTGCCAAGTTCCCCAGAGAGAGGTCCAGCCTCGGAGGCGTGGGAGTGGGTATCACCCCTCTGGGTATAATCATCTGACTCCTGGGTTCCAGGGCACTGAATCAGTTCAGGATCAAGTGTCCCCAATTCCCTTGTTTGACCAAAATGACTAAAATAGAAGCCTTTACTCAGCGAACAAATAACAGATTTTTTTTCTACTTCTTGTTCCTGTTTCTATTTTATCGTCCTCAGAGAATGTAGAAAAAGCAAATATTATCTATAGCGATTTCCCCTTCTAAGAGGCCACATGCATGTGGCTTTATGTCCCCAAAGAATTTGTAGCCTTTCTCTAATATTCTTTCTTCAGTTTTTTACTGTGACATTTCCAAAACAAACAACCAGACAGCTGAAACACTGTCCCAAACAGAGAGGCTTAGGGACACAAGGTTATTGGTTTTAGGCAGCAGCAGGATGTCTGCCTGGGGAGCCAAGGAGCCCATCTTCAGCCTGAGGAACTCTGTTGAGTTTCTTCAGTCACCCATGAATTCACTAGCAGTACATGTGATACATGTGACACCCTCTCCCCTTCCCCCTGAGAGGAGGCTACTTTGCAACAGAGAAATTTCTAAACGTAAATTTCTTGCCAATACCCTAAACTGAAACTTAAACACTTGTTAATCAAGTTTAATCCTAGGTTACAAATAGCATCACTAAGAAGTAAGGAATCTTATCCCGTCTGGTATGGGTGCAATTCCCTTCCTTTCAAAAGTATTCTCCCTAAATCTAAACTCTATTGTAGATCTCCTAAAATGGAAGAAACCAAGTGCTGGATGTCAGGGAAAGGAAAACAATAGAGTTAGTGACTTAAAGGAGAGTGAAACAGACCAAGGCTTTGGAGACTATGAATGTATCATGCATTTTGCAAAAGAATGACAAAGAAGAAAGAAGACACTCCTCACCAAGTTTGGGGATTTTGTATACACCCTAATTATGGATGGTCTCTTCCAGAGAACTCTCTTTAAATGCATGGACCTCGCACGTGTACATCTCCAGAAAATATTTCAGGAAAAAAAATGGCTGCTTAACAGGTGAACTGAAAACATTAATCATCCCTGAGAAATTAATGTTAAGTTAAATTCTTTAACCCAGACAATACAATAATATCAGGTACTCCAGTCCTATAAGTGAGTGTGAAATTATTGTATCAATAGCTCAATCTTTTTAAAAATCTCAAAGGAAGCTAAATGTAAAATGAATAAGAAAATACATCATGTAATTTGTTTTGAGAATTTGATTGTGTTAGAGCTGAGAAAGGGTATCATTGTTGATGACCTAGAAGATGAAAAGTGAAGAAAGTAAACAAAATTAGAAGGAAACACAGAGGGAAAGAAAATGGAATTAATTAGGCGTGTGAAGTTTTAACCCAGTAAAATTTCTACTTCCAGTAGAATAATCACCCCAAAACATAGACCTCTAAAAGTACGGGTGAGACTGGAATAGAGCAAAAAGCCTGCAGAGCATTCTGGAAACAGCTGGCTGAACACCTGCTGAGTGATAGGGGAACCTAAGACCAGTGTTCTGTGGGGATGAATGAAACTGTTCTTCCGAGGAAAAGATGATCTTCCTACTGAGGAAATCTTAGTGGGGAAGAATGGAGTGAGAGCAACATGGTAACTCAGGTAAAAAAAAAAAAAATCTTTTATATGAGAGGTCCTAACACTCCTACAGGCGGAAGAAAGGGTGACAAAGAACATTTCGGTGGCCTTTAGAGGGAACAAAGGAAACCGGCCTGGAAGAGTGACTGTATTATGAAAATGCATTTCCAGATGAATAGCTGAAGCCGCTCTATCCTGCCCCTTTAAAAGTGACAAAACAGACAGTCCCCTAATGGTGTTAAAAAGTATCTCAAAGTAACAGTAAAGAAGGGAAGAAGTTCTACATCCATTTGTGGAACTGACTGCAGTGTTCTTTAGTACTGAAAAATGCAGAATTAATCAAACTAAATATTTATGGAGAATTATTTATGGACCTGGAGCTGTTGGGGATACTTTAAACACAGTGAGAGTATTAATAGAATTATCAAGCATTTTTTTAAAATTGGAAAACCAAGAGTTGAAAACATTTATTAGGTGATAGAAGTCAATAAAAAAAACCTGCACTGAGTTATTGGAATAGTCACAAAGCCCAAGAGAAATTCGCAGGAGAGCGAGAGCAGGAACACCCACAGAGGCTTCCTGGAAAGGGGGTCCTGAAGGCTAGGTAAGACATAAAGAAGCAGAAAGAAGGAATGGGCACGCTATAAAATAAAATGAAATTTAAATTAAATAAAATAATAAAATAAAATAGCAAAATCGGCCTCCAGGGGAATGTCTGGGGACAGTGAGGACATGGGCCCAGTCGGACCAGAGGGGCTATGATGAGGACTACTGGCGTGACAGGTTCTCCCAGGGCTGGCGTGGGGTCAGATGAGAAAGGACATTAGAGCAAGACAGGCATATGTGAACTTCATAACATCAAAATAAGGAGCCAGTTAGTTTCTAAACAGTGTGTTAAGCCAACTAGCTAGAAAGGCTAGTGCCAAAATCCAAGCACGGTAATGAGTCTCAATTAAAAAGTGGTGGTTATAGCAACAGAGAGGGGAAGAGAAAAGAAACATTCCAAAGAAAAGATGAGAGAGATGTTTCAAAGGCACAGTTCAGAGCTCTTGCTAACTATCTGACTCAAATCTCCCAGGGTGGGGAAGAAGGAGGGGAAGCCCCCAGATCGCCTGCCACCAGAAGTCAGATGAGATGGTCTGAGAAGGACACCATGTGTAACTCATTTTCCCAAAATACTCTTTACAGGGGGTAGATGTGAAGTAGAATCTGTACTATGTAAACCCAAAGGCAACGTCTACGTGTTTGAAGACCACAGTGTATGTTGCAAAGAAGAAGAAGAAAAAAAAACAAACTGGGTTAAACCTGAAGACAACACATCGAAAAAAAAAGATGGAATGTGGTGCAATGTGGCTCCCAAATATCCACACTGAGGTCTCCTGTTGCATAGAGAAGAAGAATGGCTGGTACTATCCTATCCCTACCCTTCCCCAATCCAGCCCCCACCCCCAAATTCACTGGAGTCTCAGGCTCTGTGATATACAATAGCAGACCCTGCAATAGTCTCTATTCATACAACTCCTAAGCCTTTCTATATGGGAGATGCTTTTAGAGTCTTAACTTTGTGTCTTATGCTTCAGCTTCACTCACTATAGCTCCTCTGCCTGCAATGAATGACAGCAAGTCAAGAGGGAAGGCTGGTTAGGATATCTCACTGATTTTAAGATTAGCCATAGTCTCCACTTCATGGTTTCCTGATTGTCTGTTCCAGAACATTAAGCAGAAGGCAATAAATGTTATTTTAACTGCAGATGACTAATAGAGCCAGAGAAGAAGCAATTACTGGAAGAAATGGCGGTACAGATTTTTCCTGACTCTCAGCCCCTGCTTGAGACCAGGTTGGTTTTGTAATGACTTCAAGGTCTCTTGGAGTATACAGTCACACCTCAGTACACCTCAGCTTCAGAACTTGTCAAACCCTGCACTCATCGCATTTTGATGAGGAAAAAAGGTTTCAGCACCGGGTGCTTTCTCAGGACTTGTCACACTTGCTAAAACTTGTGTGAGTCACGACATGCCACCCCGTGAGAGAGAAAAAATGCTTCATTGTTCGGTACTCATCAGTTTCGGCACCTGTCACAAGCTCCGGAGCAAATTAATGACAAGTACCAAGGTACCATTTGTAATTCTTCATTTAATCGAAGCTCATCAGACTGTACTGAACAAACTTCCCCACACTTTTTATTTTTATTACTTATTTTAATAGTCAATTCAGACAGTAAAATCTCACCTAAATGAATAAACACATAACAATTCGGTAGGACAAAAAAAAAAAAGAAACAAAAGCAATATAAATGACATTCATATAGAAATGTTAGAGAAATCATTTCTGTAAATGTGTGCTTAATAGAGATTTTGTAATAAAATGTCAATGCAAGCATCATTCAATTATCCCTGTGAGCTGCTCTTTTAGAGTATTATCTGTGGACATTTTAGCTTTAGTCTGACGTACTTCACCATTAAGCCTGTCTGGGGCCTCTTTCCCTCATGGTCAATTGCTATGTGTTCAAAGCTAACATAATTATCAAATTGAACTAAATAAACATAATTGTGAGTATCAGCATTGAAAAGCAATTATATAGTGAACTGTTAGTCTCTTGCTATTTCTCTGTTCCTTCTGTCTGGAATGTCCTTCCCCTTGCTCTCCACCAAATGCAGCAAACTCCTGCCGATCCTCCAGAATTCATATCAGGTTTGACTTCCTTGGAATCACTTTTCTGGCTTCCAGACCACTCCCCTTCCACCAAGAGAAGCACATCAGGCTTCTCTCCAGGGTCCTCCATGGAATTTTCTGTTTACTCCCGTGACAGCAGCTTGTTCTGGGTCTCCTCTATTCTGCCCTTGCCTCCCCTATTCAGGAAACAGGTATGGTCCTACCTTTTGCAGGGAATGTTGACAGTCATCTAAGTGCCCTACCTCTCAACTGCGCCCCTTTAACTTCATCTTTGTCTCTCTGATTGTTCTCTTAATCATTCTATTAATGTCCCACATTAAGTTGTCTCTCTTTAAAGCAAACCTCCAATACAGCCTAGATTGGTGAGATGTGGATTTGTTTATAGGCCAGTGCAGGTGAGTGGGGAGGATAAAGGTGAGGTGAAAGAAAGAGGAAAACTAACTCAGAGGAAGGTGGTTTTCCTACCATTTCTGCAATAAGTATTATACATAAAAATGCATATTGTATCCTGGATCTTGTTAACAATCACCAGTGTAATGTGAGTTTCTTGACCCTTGGTGCATCTGCTGTTGCCTTATGATTGAGGAAAAGGCTCCCACAATTTTTGGAGGCATTGGTCAGTCCCTGAGAACACTCCATTTTAAGGTCATACACTTGAAGCAAACATTTTCAGAGCACAAAAAATAAACAAATATGAGTTTCAGGCATGCACAGAGAAGAGACACACATATAGAGGACAAAGTTAAACTTCATTATCAGCTCACCCATTCAGCAAATGTTTATTGAGGTATACTATACGTTGGGAATTATTCTGGGTGCTGTAGATACAACAGTAAACATGACAAAAATCCCTGCCCTTATGAAACTTGCTTATGAAGCTCAAAAAACAGAAGAAAATTATGTTTACAAAACTAAAAGAAAGTATAACCATTCCCCATGCATAGGAAATCTTAGTAAGATAAAGAAATTATAAGAAAGAATCAAATGCAAATTGTAAAGTTGAAAAGTAGAATGACTAAAATTGTAAAAATTCACCAGAGGGTCTCAGCAGCATATTGGAGATGACAAAAGAAGGAATCAATGCAACTGAAGACAGAGCAATAGAATGATCCTATCAGACAATAAAGAGAAAAAAAGACTGAAGAAAAATATACAGAAGCCCAGAGACTTAGGGGACAATATCAACAGCATCAGCACACATATAATGAGAGTTCAAGAAGAAGAGAGAAAGAAAGGGACAGAAAAATTTTTGAAGAAATACTAGCCAAAAACTTCACAAATTTGATGGAAAACATTACTCTACAGGTCTGAGAAGCTCAGCAAAACCAAGTTACATAAACACAAAGAGATCCACAACTATATCTATCATAATTAAACTTTAGAAAGAAAAAAAGAGAGAGAAAATCTAAAAAGCAACAAGAGAAAACAACATATACTACAGAACAACTATTAATGGCTGATTTCTCAATGTGCACATATATAAAGAGAAATAGGAGACCTCTGGATTCAAGTGAAGGCCTTTATTTACAGTGCAGCTAACACCAGTTTCCCAATTCCCTATAGGACAATGCGATGAAAGTCAATGTTACCTACACTTGAAATAAAATTTAGACCACAGGATAGTAATTCCCAAAATTTTGAAACTCAGAGCTCATATAAGAACTTCTGGCACATTTGCATCTGAAGGGGATGAGGGAGGAAGAAGCTTTCATTCTGGAACATAAAAGCAAATTCTTTCTGAGAGGATATGAAGTTTGTGTTACCCTTTGGAATAAACAATAATTGTCTTCAGGGCAGATGTCTTCTAATCTCTCTGAAAGTTTCTACGTTGAACTTCCAAAGTGTGTTTGCCATCAATCATCCTTTAACTCAAGTTCCAATGCTCTTTATTTAGAAAGGCTTGATCCTGCAGAAACATGAAACTATCCATGGAGTATTGTCTTTTGACAGCTAGAAAGCAATGAAATAAAAAAAATGCCAACCAAAAAATCTATATCCAGCAAAACTGCTATTCAAAAATATAGGCGAGACCTGGCCAAGTGGCTCAGTTGGTTGGAGCATCATCCTACACACCAAAAGGTTGAGGGTTTTATTCCTAGTCAGAGCCCCTACATGGGTTGAGGGTTTGATCCCTGGTCAAGGTGTGTATGGGAAGCAACTGTTTCTCTCTCTCTCCCTTTGTCTCTCTCTAAAGTCCACAAGTATATCCTCAGGTGAGGATTAACAATTTTAAATATATATAAGTGAAATAAAGAAAATTCCAGATAAACAAAAACTGAGAGAATTGTTGTTAGCACTTATGCTTTGCAACTAATATGAAAGGAGATGATACTTGAGGGGGAAAAAGTGACACCAAATGATAAGTTAAACCCACATGAAAAATAAAGTGTGCTGGAAATGGCAAATATGTGATTAAATCTAAAAGACTATAAATATATTTTTCTTCATTTAAAAAGTATAAGATTCTATAAAGCAGTAATTACAATACTTTTGTTGGGCTTATAATAAAAACATAATATATGATAATAACGGCACAAAGAGAAGAGAATAAAATTATATTAAAGTGATGTTTCTATATTTGCTGGAATTAAGTTAGTATTATTCTAACATAAATTGTGATACATTAAGATGCATATTATAAACCCGGGAGCAAACCACTAAGAAAATAAATAAAAATTATGTGATAAAAAAATTAACAAGTGATTTCAATACTATGCTAAAAATACATAAAAAGGCAGTAAAAGAATAAAGGGACACAAAGATATGAGGCAAATAGAAAACAAACACCAAAATATACTTAGAAATCTATCCATATCAATAATTGCATTAAATGTAAATGGACTAGATGCTCCACCCAAAAGACAGAGATTGCCAAATTGGATAAAAGAGAATGACTGAACTACGTGGTGACTGCAGGAGATGCAACTATGTTCATTGACATAAACACATTCAAAATAAAAGGGTAGCCTGGCTGGGTGGCTCAGTTGGTTAGAGCATCATCCCATACACCAAAATGTTGCAGGTTCAATTCCAAGTCAGGACACATACCTCCCTTTCTCTCTCACCTTCGCTCTCTCTCTAAAATCAATAAACATATCTTCAGGTGAGGACTAAAATAATAATAATAAAAATAAAATAAATAAATGAAAAGAGAAAAAATATATACCGTGTAAAAAATGATCATAAGAGAGCTGGAATGGCTAGTGGCTATATTAATATCAGACAAAATTAATTTTAAGGCTTCCAGTCAAGATGGAAACATAGGTAAACATGCTTCACCTCTTCATACAATCACAGAAAGAATTACAACTAGGCCTCAAAACAAATAATGCCTAGAACTGTCAGAAAATCAAGTTGTATAGAAGTCCAACAACCAAGGATTTAAAGAAGCCACATTCATCCGGATGGGTAGGAGGGGCAGAGATGCAGAGATGGGTGGAGAGAGGCAGAGACACAAAGTGCTACAGAGAGGTGGCAGCAGTGGGAAAGGAGGTCCCACATTCACGTGTGGTAGATAAAAATTTGGAGGGATGCCTTGGGAGTGGGCAATCCCAGCCCCAGGCCAGACCAAACAGCCCAGGGTTCCAGCACCAGGAGATAAATCCAAATAACTTCTGGCTGTAAAAACCAGTGGGGGGGTTGGGTGGCTGGAAAAACTACCAGATTTTTAGGAGACTCTGATTAAAGGGCCCCCACAGTCTTAAAACATAAGCAGGCCTACCCACTCTGGTATGCAGTACCAGGGCAATAGCTGGAAGGGAGTCAGTTGCATACAGGAAGTGGATGAAGTGACTGGAAATGGGGCCAGTGCAAGGCAAACCTCCAGAGGCCAGGCAACAACATTGAGCCCTCCTCCCACAGAGAGCCACAGTGGTGAAGCAGGTTGCCCAACCCTGGTAATTACCTAAGGCTCTGCCCTACACAATTTATAGGTACCTTTTCTACAATAGGCCAAGCTACTATGACAGGGAGTCAAAGCAGCTCTACCTAATACACAGAAACAAATACAGAAAGGCTGCCAAATTGAGGAGACAAAGAAATATAGACCAAATAGATGAAGAGAACAAAACACCTGAAAAAGAACTAAATGAAATGGAGATAACCAACCTATCAGATTCAGAGTTCAAAACACTGGTGATCAGGATGCTCAAAGAACAACATAAAAAAAATAAAGACCCAGGAAGAAATGAAGGTTATACTAAGTGAAATAAAAAAAAATCTACAGGGAACTGAAAGTGAAGGGAATAAAGCCAGGATTCAAATCAACAATTTGGAACATAAGGAAGAAATAAGCATTCAGCCAGAACAGCAAGAAGAAAAGGAATTTAAAAAAATGAGGATAGTATAACATGCCTCAGGGACATCTCCAAATGTACCAACATCTGAATCATAGAAATACCAGAAAGAAAAGAGGAAGAGCAAGAAATTAAAAACTTATTTGAAAAAATGATGACAGAAAACTTCCCTAATTGAGTGAAGGAAATAGACATACAAGTCCAGAAAGCACAGAGTCCCAAACAAGTTGGACCCAAAGAGAACCATACCAAGTCACATCATAATTAAAATGCCAGAGATTAAAGATAAAGAGAGAATCTTAAAAGCAGCAAGAGAAAAGGAGACAATTACCTACAAAGTAGTTCCCTAAGACTGTCAGCTAATTTCTTAAAAAGAACTTCACAGGCTAGAAGGGATTGGCTAGAAGTATTCAAAGGGGTAAAAAGCGAGGACCTACATCCAAGATTACTCTATCCAGCAAAGCTATCATTTAGAATGGAAGGGCAGATAAAGTGCTTCCCAAACAAGTTAAAGTTAAAGGAGTTCATCATCATCATCAAGTCATTATTATATGAAATGTTAAAGGGACTTATTTAAGAAAAAGAAGATCAAAACTCTGAACATTAAAATGGCAACAAATTCACAACTATCAACAACTGAATCTAAAAGATAAACTAAGCAAACAACCAGAACAGGAACAAAATCATAGATATGGAGGATTATCACCTGGAAGGAGAAATGGGGGAAAGGGGCCAGGATTAAGAAGCATAAATGGTAGGTATAAAATAGACAGGGGGGGTGTTAAGAATAGTATGGGAAATGGAGAAGCCAAAGAACTTATATGCATGATCTACAGTCATGAACTAAGGTGGGGGGATTGCTGGAGGGAATGGGGGTACTGGGCAGAAGGGGGCAAAGGAGGAAAACTGGGACAGCTGTAATAGCATAATCAGTAAAATAGATTAAAAAAATAAAAATAAATTGATTTTAAGAAAATACATATTTATAGAACAACAAAAAGAAGCTTTATGATGATTAAAGTGTCAAGTCACCAGAAAGATATAATAATTATTGATGTATGTGCACCTAACGGTAGGATCCCCAATTACATGAAGCATTAATTGACATAAATTAAAAGAGACACAGTTAACAATAATATCTCACTATTTGGAAATATTAATACCTCACTTTTGATTTGATAAAGCTAGAGAAAAAAATCAACAAAGACATAGGAGAAATGAGCAACACTAACAACCACACTGATACTTAGAGAACACTATCCAAAAACTGCAAAAATCAAAAATTGTATCAAGAGTACCTGTAGCATTCTCTAGAATACACCAAATGCTGGGCTGCAAAACAAGACTCAATGAACTTAAAAATACTGAAATCATATAAAGTATGTTTTCTGACCAAACAGAATGAGAGAAACACAATAGAAATTAATTTTGGAAATCACCAAATATTTGGAGATTAAGCACCATGTATCTAAACAACCCCACAGGTCAAGAAAGAACATGAGAAAATTTTCAAAATATTTTTAACTGGATTCATTCGGCAGTGGTCACTGAACAGATCAGACTCTTCTCATTCGTGTTCCTCCCTGCCTCCCTCCTCCTCCTCAGCAGCCATGTCTGATAAATGCGATATGGCTGAGATGGAGAAATTCAAGTTGAAATTGAAGAAGACAGAAACACACACACACACACACACACACACACACACACACACACACACATCCACTGCCTTCCAAGCAGGCGTAATGAGGCCCGCACCGCCAACATGCACTGTAGATTCCACAAGCATTGCCGTCTTATTTTACTTCTTTTAGTTTAACTTTGTAAGCTGCAAAGAGGTTGGATCAGTCTAAATGACTGTGCTGCCCCTTTTCACATCAGAACTACTGACAATGAAGGCAGCACCTGCCTCTCCCATCTGCTTCTCTGGCTGGCAGGGCAGGAAAAGAACTTGCATGTTGGTGAAGAGAGAAGCTGGGTGGGAGGACAGTGAGATCTAGAGTAAAAACCAAGCTGGCCCAAAGTCTCCTGCAGGCTGTAAAATGCAGTGTAATCACAGTGCCATTTTTTTGTTAAAATGATTTTAATTATTGGAACACACAATTTCAATATGCAAATAAAAAGTTTTAAAACCTAAAAAATATATTTTAACTGAATGAAAATGAAAGCAATATCTCAAAATTTTTGGAAAACAGCTAAAGCAGTACTAAAGAGAAATTTGTAACTTTAATGCCAATATCAGAAAAGAAGAAAGCTCTCAAATCAATAACATAAGCTTTTATTTAATAAAGCTAAGAAAAAAAGAGCAAACAACCCAAACCAAGCTAAAGGAAGGAAATAATGATTAGAGTAGAACACAATCAAATTAAAAAACACAAAAAATAGGCAAAATTAATAAAACTGAAAATTAGTTCTTTAAAAAAATTAACCAAGTTGACAAAAGCTTAGTTACATTAACTAAGAACACAAGAAAGAAGGCACAAATTACCCAAATCTGGAAGGAAAGGGGAACAATATTCCCTACCCTACAAAAATGAGAGAATTATAAGAGAATGTTGTAACTTCTTGCCAACAAACTAGAGAAATTTTTGAAATAAATAAATTCCTAGAAAGACACAAAATAACTCAAGAAGAAATAGGAAATTTGAATAGGTTTATTGCAAGTAAATAATTTGAATTAATAACTTTGAATCTTAGGAAGAAAAGAATAGGACCAGATGGTTTTACTGGGAAATTCCCTCAAATATATAAAGAAAAAAAAATGCCTATTCTCCATAAACTCATTCAGAAATTAGGTGAGGAAAGAAAGCTATCAACTCATTGTGTGAGATCAGCATTAATGTGATACTGAGGCTCACACAAGAAAAACAAACATTCCTAATGAATATACAGACAAAAATCCTTAACAAAGTATTAGTGAAGTGAATTCACCACATATGGGAAGAATTATATACCATGACCAACGGAGATTTATCTCAGGAATGCAGGGCTGTTTTAACATCCCAAAATCAATTAATGTAAGGTATCATATGAATAAAGGACAAAATTCACATGATCATTTCAATAGATGCAGAAAAACACTAAAAGGCCTATAATCAGAGAGAAAATACCAAGCATCAGCAAGGATGCAGAGAAACAGGAACCCTAGTACACTGCTGATGGGAACATAAAATAGTGCGGCCCCTTGGGAAATCAGTTTGGCAGTCCCTTAAAAAGTTAACAAATACCACCTCCCCATAGAACCACTCTTAGGAATGTACCTGAGAAAAATGAAATAGCATCCACAAATGCTTTTATGTGAATGTTCACAGCAGCATTATTCATAAACAAAAACTGAAATTTGTGTGCTCATCAAGAGGTGAATTGAGAAATAAAAGGTGGTATATCTATACAATGGGGTATTATTCAGCAATAAAAAAAGAATGAAGTGGTTATATATGTTACAATACAGATGAATCTCAAAAACATGATACTAAATGAAAGAAGCCAGATACAAAAGACTTCATATTGCATTACTCCCTTTATAGGAAATGTTCAGAAATGGTAGAGATATAGAGACAGAAAGCAGATCTGTTCATGACTGAAGTGCCTGGAGGGAGGAGGAGGGACTGCCCCAAAATGGTCTCATGATAATTTTCTGAGGTGTTAAAAATGTTCTAAAGCTGATTATGGTGATGCTCGCAAAGATAATACATTTATTAAAACTCAAAATGTTAAATTTCATTTAAAGAGTGAAGTCAGAGGAAGAAGCAGGGGCTAGATCAAGTCAGACCCTGTAAGCCATGGTAAGGAATTTGAATTTAAGTGTGGTGGAGAGCCTTGAGGCAATTTTAAGGAAAGGAATTACATAGTCTAATTTCCTGGGAGTAGGGGGCAGGTCTTTTGTTTGCTTTGTTTTTTAATTTCTCATGCTGTGATGGGGAGAATGGACTATAAGGGAACAGGAGTAAAACCAATGAGGCCAGTTGTAAGGACTCTTACTCATTCAGGCAGGAAACAATGATAGCTTGAATGAGGATGGAGGGGGTGAAGGTGTCGCTTAAACTCAAGAGAATGGAATTGTTACCATTTAAATCAGATAAATGAACCGGGAGACTGGAGGGTGCAAAATATCAAATTTTTCTTCCACATATAGCAAAAACAAAAAATAAAAAATAAAATAAAAGAAGAAGAAAGAAAGAAAGAAAGAAAGAAAGAAAGAAAAAAGAAAGAAAAGAAAAGAGAAAAAGAAAAGAAATAGAAAACTCACATAGATGAGAAGGCTAGGAGAATAGATGCCTTACTGTGAATTTCCAGGTTCAGCGGTTTCTAAGTAATGAACTTAGAGTAAACAAGAAAACAGAATGATTTCTAATCACGCAAAGGCAGGGCTGGTATTCAAAATGTTATTTATGTTTTAAGAACATTTGTTTCCCCAAGCATCTTATGTTTGTTTGTCCTAAAGAAATCATCATCATCAAAAATCCAGGGGTCTGTCTGTGGTTAGCAGCTGCATGTTTGAGTAGCACACGCCCGCCTGTTGGTTGTGTGGATGGATGTACATAGCCATTGATGGAGTCAATAAGACTGGGAAAGCAGACCAGAGGTGGTTAATGACAGACACCAACTTCATATTCCTGCACTGGTGTTCAGAGGTCTCAATATTTCCATGTGTATTTGAATCTCCTGCTTGTTTTAATTATGTTCATCCAATTCTAAGTGATGCATGATATCAAGCATGACCAGGAATGGAAATATTTCCCAGTGGAATTTGTAAAATCTTGATTGCAGCAAGGAAAAGACCTTTAAGAAAACACAGAATCTTTTCCAAGCACAGAAGAGACCCCTGTAACTAAGACCATTCCCAAAATGGCACAGCACTGATGTGGCCTGTTTGCCCCACTCCTCTTAGCCAGGATGATACACACTCAAAAGACAGACGTCTGGGAGAATGGTAGAAAAGAGCACAGAACACAGGGCCTGGAAAGCAGCGAGTGGGACCCAGAAGTATTTTTCATGTCTTGGTTTGTGGGAGGAAAGAGCTGTTTATTCAAAATGCTGCTTCAGGGGACAGGAAAACAGAGAGAACACTGACCCAGTGACCTCCACCAATTGCTGCTGTAGCTCAGCCTCCTGGCCTCGTCTGCAGGAAGCCAGCCATCCAGACTCCGAACTTCCAGTCTTAATCAGGAGAGGTTGATGGGGCAGGCCTCGAGTGAGAAACTCATGAGAATGCAATTTACTACATTCAAAGTTCAGGGCAATTCTTTCCTCCCGAAGCATTCTGAGAGAAGCGAGCAGAAGCTCTGAGGCCAAGGGGCCACGGCTGCTGCTTCAAGGGTTGGGAGGCAGAAAACATCCCTTTTCTCCACTGGGGGTTGGGGGGTTTGATGACAGTGGGTGGCCAGCTTTGGCTCAGAGTCCTGGCTTAACAAGAAATCCTCATTTCTTCTGGACCACTGAGTCACTGTGCCTTGAAATTGTTAGCCAGATAGGAACCTTGTACAGTCTCTGAGTCCATCCTTCACCCTCAGGCATGACACTTTGGCCAGTCTATGATGATAGCAGGACATGATGGCACCCATGAACTGCAATACATCGCTCCCTCCCCACTAGCCCAGTGACCCAGAAAAGTGGTCGACACACACAAGCTGTCCTTTTCTTAGTACGATGAGATGTCGGGTCACTGTTAGGACACGTGTTTCATTAGACTTTTCCTGTGGTTCAGACTACTTTGCCCTTATCCACTGGCACTCTCTTTTTAATACCCATGATGACTTGTCCATGAGAACCTGGCTGGGTTTTGTGGTACAAGTTATATCTGGGAGCTGAGGACATATCTCATCCACCACGTCTTTACCTATAGCAAGAATCAGAGATTGTAAAAATTAAAAAAAAAAATTTAAAGGACAATGAACTCCAACACATCTTTAGCATTCAAGTGCCCTCTACACCTTGCCTGACAAGTGCTCATTCAACTTGTGCTCACATATCTGTAGGGTCAAAGGCAATCCTTTGGCTCTTGCAATAGTTACTTCTGCTTAAAGAGTCTCAGTGTTCAGCTGAAAATAATTTCCTTATGACTTCCAGCCACATCCCTCCATTTCATTCATATTAGGAGCAATCTCATCGAATGCCCTGTTAAAATCTAAAAACACTGTATCATTCCTGGAGCCAGAATTCTACAAACATTGCTACTGAAAGAAGTTTGTTCAACAGGTGCCAGCTTAAGTATTTGGTGGATTTACGTGCTAAAAGAGAACTGATACTGGTGAACATTAATTCCTTATTTAAGAACTCACAAGTCATTTTTTAATAATCTACTCTCAAATCATATGCAGTGTTGACATAAAGCTTAGTGCCTATAGTCTCAGGATATTTGAGAATGGTGAATAGACTGCAGGTCAAGATAGAAGTGTAGGTACGCCGCGGCTCACCTCCTCACACAACCACAGCAACATTACAACTAAAATATAGAGCAACCATCACTCAGGCCTGTCAGCAAATGGAGCTATATGGAAGGCTGACAGCTAAGGAATTAAAGAAGCCCTATTTCCATCCATGCTGTCACAAAGGGTAGGGACAAATACCATATGATCTCACCTTTAACTGTAACCTAATCAACAAAAGGAAAAAAGCAAGCAAAATATAACCAGAGACATTGAAATTAAGAACAATCTGATAGTAACCAGAGGGGAGGTGGGAGGGGATAATGGGGGGAAGGGTTTTCAGGAACAACTATAAAGGACACATGGACAAAACCAACGGGTGGGGAGTGGAAGCAAGGGAGGGAGGTGGGTTTGGCTGGGGTGGGGGGGAGTGGTGGGGGAAAAATGCAGATAACTGTAATTGAACAACCATAAAATAATTTTATAAAAAAGAAAACATAGTTTAAAAAAGAAACCTCATTTATCCAGAAGGGTAGGAGGGACAGAGGAGCAGAGACACAGAGATGTAGAAGTGGGTGGTCCCAAATCCATGTGTGGTGGATATAAAATGGAGGGATATCTCAGGAGTCAGGAGTCCCACCCCCACACCAGACAAACCAGCCCAGGGTTCCACTGCCAGGAAGATAAGTCCCCATAACTTCTGGCTATAAAAACCAGTGGGGTCTGGGTCAGCAAAAGAAACTTTGAAATTCTCCTCTTAAAGGGCCTTACACGACTCACACACTCAGTCAGACTCACTCTCTCTGGGCTCCAGCACTGGGGCAACAGCTTGAAGGGCACCAGTGGCAGATAGGGAGAGACTGAAGTGTCTAGCATCAGGGCAAGAGCTGGGGAAGAGCTTCCTTCCAGACAGAACTGCAGACAGCAGCCATTGTACCTTTTCCAAGCCCTTCCCCCACATAGGGTCACAGTGTGGCAGTGCTATATCTGAATCTCCATCAACCTAGCTCACATGGTAGACCCACCTTGATGATTACCTAAGGGTCCACCCCATCCAACTTAAGGGCCCACCAAGCAACCATCCCATTCTGGTAACAGCAGCTTTTCCATATGAATGGCTGGGCCAGGCGTAGGCTTTAGACCTTCCTAATCTGCTCAAACCAGCAACAGCTAAGCCCAGCCCCTGACCTCTCTTTGAGTGGCTTGAGAACCACCAGTGAATGGCACTAGCAGAACCATCTGCAGATCACCTTATAGCTTATGCCAAGGGACCCCAGACAGAACACAGGTGGAGGCTGACCTTGGCCCGAACCACCTGGAAAACCCCAGAGCCTGCACACCCAGTGCACAGTTACAGACCACATTGGAACACCACACAGACACCTCCATAAGCTACGGAGGAAGGTGGTTGCTGACCAGGGGTCACATCCAGTCCTACCAGCTATCTGGACTGGGTAAATTTCTCCCATTGATCTTCTGACAGTAATCAAGACTCATCTACAAGAAGAGGGAGTTCTCAGCCCACATGGAGGGAGCACCTTGAGTACACAGCTTGGGAGAGAGAGGAGGCTATCTAGACCCTACAGGACACCTGCTGCATTAGGCCATGCTCCCAAGACACGGAGCCAAAGCAGCTCTTCCTAATATGTGGAAACAAACACAGGGGGGCTGCCAAAATGAGGAGACAAAGAAATATAGCCCAAATGAAAGAACAGAACTCCAGAAAAAGAACTAAACAAAAATGGAGATAAGCAATCTGTCAGATGCAGAGTTCAACACACTGGTTATAAGGATTCACAAGGAACTCAGTGGGTACTTTAACAGCATAAAAAAGACCAAGGCAGAAATGAAGGATATACTAACTGAAATAAAGAATAATTCACAGGGAATCAGCAGTACAGTGGATGAAGCCAGGAATTAAACCAATGATTTGGAACATAAGAAAGAAAAAGACATCCAATCAGTACAGCAAGAAGAAAAAACAATTTAAAAAATCAAGGATAGTGTAAGGAGACTCTGGGAAAACTTCAAATGTTCCAACATTCATATCATAGGGGTTCCAAAAGAAGAAGAGAAAGAGCGAGAAGTTAGAAACCTATTTGAAAAAATAATGAAAGAAAACTTCCCTAATTTGGTGAAGGAAATAGACATACAAGCCCAGGAAGCACAGAGAGTCCCAAACAAGTTGGACCCAAAGAGGAGCACACCAAGACACTTCATAATTAAAATGCCAAGGGTTAAAGATAAAGAGAGAATCTTAAAAGCAGCAACAGAAAGCAGAGAGTTACCTACAAAAGAGTTCCCATAAGACGGTCAGTTGATTTCTCAAAAGAAACTTTGCAGTCTAGAAGGGATTGGCTAGAAGTATTCAAAGTAATGAAAAGCTGGGACCTACAGCCAAGACTGCTCTACCCAGCAAAGCTGTCTTACAGTCAAAGGGCAGGTAAAGAGCTTCCCAGACAAGGAAGAGTTAAAGGAGTTCATCATCACCAAGCCATTATTTTATGAAATATTAAAGGGACTTATTTAAGAAAAAGAAGATCAAAACTATGAACATTAAAATGTTGATAAATATATAAGTATCAACAATTCAATAAAAAAAACTAGTCAAACAAGCGGAACAGGAACAGAATCATAGATAAGGAGAACATTGGGATGGTGGCAGTGGGGAGGGGGATCTGGGGGAATGGGGGAAAAGGTAAAGGGATTGAGTTACAAAGTGGTAGTTACAGAATAGGTGGGGAGATGTGAAGAGCAAGTATAGGCAATGGAGTAGCTAATGAACTTGGCTGGTCCAGGAGATAATGAGGGACATTAAGTGTTTTTGAGTTAGAGTAGCGTAATCAGAGTTACGCTTTAAAAGATTAGTCGGAACACCTCTACAGAGAAAATAAAAAGGAGATATCGGAGACTAACTGAAAGCGATCAAGCAAGGAGGAGAAAAAGCCTTGAACCTGCAGAGAGGCAGTGTCTTCACCAGCCCCGTGTTGGGAGGAGTGTCAAAGAATCTGCAGGTATGTTTTAAACTGTCTCAGCTTCTTTCTGTTTAGTGTCTCCTTTCTACAACTTCTTCACTTTCCCCCTCTTTTTTTCCTCCAGGCCAGAGGAGTCCCTAAATTTCCATAAGCCAAACAAGTTATCCAGTCATTCCATGTGCACTCCTTTTGCTCATATGATGAGCCAAATATTCAGCACAGCCCTTCCCTCAAAGAGCCTGCTTGAGCTCCTAGGGCCCTAGCAGAGGTCTTCTCTCTACAAGGAGGCGGTCTGGATGGCCTGGCCATTGTGTGGGAACTTCCTAGAGCCCATTTTGAATAATGTGTTTTCACAATAGAAACAATGAGTTTGTAGGACTCCAGTGACTGTCTCTTTAAAACTTCGAGTTAAAAGTTTAAGTGGCTTTGAGGGGAAAATAATAATAAAATCACAGAAAAGGCATTGCATCTCCACATAACTATTGTTTGATTAAGGAAATTACAGTAAGGGAGGCTTCCTTTATAAAACACAAAATTATGAACTTCCTTAACTTTCACAAATAAAAACTGAATAGTCTCATAGACTCCATAGACTAATCTATCATCTGATCTTACATGATTCACTTCAATTGACATTAGGATCTCTCGAAAAATGAAGGATTATTAAATGCTAATCTAGAAAGTGACATAAATAGATGTGTGCTATGAAATGATAAAAAAAAATTATTCTTAGCTCAATACAGGGAAATGCTTGCCTTCATGAGGTCAGTCACAAATTTTATAATGCAATTTAGCAGGAGGGAAAAGTGGATAAGTTAAGATTTACAATTAATCTGAAAAATGTCCTTCTAGCCCTACCAGTATTTGTTTCTCCCGTAGCTGAGCATTGCCTTGGAATGAGGCACCAATTCAGCCAGCTGTTACATGGAACTCTTTGCCCTTACTCCACATATTTCCCTATGTGGTGTTCCTCCAACCGAGGAACACTCCTGGTTTATTGCCTCTTCCCTTTTCTTATTCTCCACAGGGAAAGGATGCATACCTACATGTGACAGACATTGTTCCACATTTCCCAGCTAGGCCAGTCTCATCTACTAAAGAATATAAGCACAGAGCATTCCATCTCTTTTCTTCTCTCTGTTCCTCACTCAGTTGCACCCTGAACAAAGTATCTGGTCAGTGAATTTAGAAGAAACTTAGCCTCCCAGCCCAGTCCCTGACCAGCATGCTCTCTGCTAAGGGGAAGCAGTCTACCCCAAGTGGGAAGTCTATGGTTATGGAGCTGTGCCCGTAGGTCTTTAAAAAAAAATGTACACCTAACTCCAGGCAAAGTCATAGTAAACCCATCTAGCTACAGATCCAAGCCCTATCTCCCAACAACTTAACCCTACAATAAAGGGGGACTATTTTCTACACATGCACCTGATTCCTGAGCCTATCTCCAATTAATTTATTGCAGCATTAATTTTACAATAGCCAAGATTTAGGAGCAGCCCAAGTGCCCATCAGTGGATGAGTAGATAAACCAGCTACGGTACATATATATAATGGAATATTACTCGGTCACAAAAGAGGGAAACTTTACCCCTTGTGACAGCATGGATGGACCCAGAGAACATTTTGCTAAGTGAAATAAGCCAGTGAGAGAGAGACAAGTACCATATTATTTCACTCATATGTGGAATCTAATAAACAAACTGAACTAACCAGCAAAATAGAGGCAGACTCATAGAGTGCAGGCTGACAGCTCAGGTTGGTGAGTGTCTGGTGTGGTAGAGGGATCAAGCAAAAAAGAAAAGAGAAAGAACTCATGGACACAGACAACAGTGTGGTGATTGAGGAGGGTGGAGCTGGAAGAGGGTATGGGGGTGCAAATAGGGATGGAAAAAATAAGTAAACAAAATAAAATAAAACTAGGGAAAGATAAGTTCTAATTATTGACTCTGGAAAGTCCCAATGCACAGGTATACAAACATTATTATTATATAAATAGTAGTTGACAATTGTTGAAAAGGAAAGCAGCTCTTACAGAGATAAGGCCTCAAAAGTTTTTCTAGTAAAAACTCATTGACCATCTTTTGTATGCAACATCCTGAATGCAAATGGGACCTGTGTGTGGTGAAAAGGAGAGGATTACAGAGAGATAAGCAATAAGTCCATATTCTACTAGAGGGAGAGACACATGCACAAATAACATCAAAACCAAGCAAACTATGATAAATGGTGTAATAACGTTATAGAGAAAACGCTACGAGATTTTCAACAAACTGCTGGGATGGTTAGAAATGCATACAAGGTTGGAATCCTATGTCACACCATATACAAAAATTAAATGAAAGTAGATAGAAAATCCAAAGGTCTTAGAAAAAAAAACATAAATGTAAATCTTTGTGACCTTGGATAAGGCAATGGTTTCTTTTTTTCTTTATTGCATTAAAGAGACATGACATGAAATTTATCATTCTAACCATTTCAAGGGGTACCATTCAGTGACATTCAATACATTTATAATATCATGCAACCACCACCACTATCTAGCTCTGGAACATTTCACCAGGCAATGGATTCTTAAATATGACACCAAACACACGAGCAACCAAAGAAAAAAATTGGACTTCATCAAAATTAAAAATTTTTGTGCATCAAAAGACATTATCAAGAGAGTGAAAAGACAGCTCACAGAATATGGTAAAATGTTTGCAAACCAGTGTCTGTTAAGGTCTAGAATTCAAAATATCTAATAATTAAAACTCAGTAATAGATTACTTTTAAATGGGAAAAAGACTTTAATAGACATTTCTCCCAAAAGCATATACAAAGAGCCCATGAAAAGATACTGCACATTATCAGGGAAATGCAAACCAAAACCACAGTGAGATACCACTTCTTACCTATTAGGATGGCTACATCAAAGAGACAGACAATAACAAGTGTTGACAAATATATGGAGATACTGGAACCCTTATGCATTGCAGTGGGGATGTAAAATGCTACAGCCACAATGAAAAGGGTTTGACAGCTTTTTAAAAAGTTAAACATAGAGTTTTTATATGATCCAGCAATTCCATTCCTAGGTGCATATACCCAAGAGTATCTAAAATATATGTCTACACAGGAACTTGTACATGACCCCAGCATTATATATAATAGCCAAAACAATAGAGGAAACAATTCAAACATCCATCAGGTGATGAATGGAAACAAGATATAGTACATGCATATAATGGAATAGTAATTCGGCCATAAAAGAAATGAAATACTGATTTATGTTACAATACAGCTTAATCTTGAAAACATCATCTAAGTGAAACATGCCAGACACAGAACACCTCAGATTGTTTGATTTCATTTTTATGAAGTGTCCAGAATAGACAAAAAATTAAGTGGTGTAAACTGAAAACAGTTTTCCAAATCTACAGACGAGAAGGAAAAAAAAAAACAAACAAACCACGACTGGTATCAATATTCTCATTTTAAGATGAGAAAATTAACTCTCAGGAGAGTACAGTGCTTTGCCCAATGCCACACAACTAAATGGCAGAGCCGTAACTACAAGGTAAGCCTTCCAACTCTTAGACTATCGGCAGGGCTTCCACCTCCAGCTTGGCCACATTTCCTGAGATGAGCTTTCTCCATAACCCATTCGGTCTGCCTGTTTCTGGACTGGCTGATCAGGAAAGCAGACATGACTGGACTCGCACAGCACAGGGTGGCCACACCACAGATGGTAGCATCACCGCTTCAATCGCCTACTGCCAAATGTTCCCTTACTATGCCCCACACTCAATCCAGTCTGGTATCAAAAGGCCCTAAAGTGGTCCACCCAGGGGAAGGGAGTCAGTGATGAGAGTGGAAAGTGTAGGCTACTTTGGACCCTGGGAAATGATACTCTCTGAGCATCCTTGTTTCATAACCACAGGAATGTCATGACAATATAATATCTTCAGGAAAAAATGAAAAGAAAAAGAAAAACAATTATATCAACACAGTGACAATGCATTGGGAAAAGTGTTTAAAAATCACTTGTTTTATTACATTAAATTATGTGAATTCCACAGATATCTTGAAATTTCTGGTAAGTTTCTTTTTAAATCTCCAAATCTGTATAGTAGAGTGAATTTTTTATTTTTATCTAAATAATTTAACTTCATGTATAAAATAAGTCAATAAAAAAGAAAATTTTTCTCAAATAAATTCTATGAGGTATAATGAAAATGTTTACTATACAGAACAGCTTGGTCAAATGTTTTATTTTCTGTCTTTTTTTAGAGGAAAAGAGGTAGAGACGATCCGTCCCAGCTGAAGGCCGCTTCAGAGAGGTGACGGTCTGGTAACAGAATGAGCTGCAAAATATTCAACGGTGCTAACAGACTAATCCCAGAAGCTAGACACCATGCTTTTCATAAGGGTGGGAGAAAGTAAGTAAGGACTCAAATTTTGAGACATTTGTTAGATTTACTAGATATTACTAAGGATTGGGGAATGGTTTATATAAGTTCCATGGCTCTGAATGGGTCAAGAAACAGGAAACTGAGTGTCAGTCAAGTAACAGCAGTGGTGGGGTCAATCTTGACACGGATGTGCAAGCAGTTGATGGGAAAACACGGCAGAACTTTCAATAATGTTGAATAAAGCGCTGGGAACAAATGTTGACCAACCGACTATTGATAGAATATACAGGCATTCTATCAAATGACTTTGTATACCAGATAACTGCCAAAAGTTCTCCTGAAAATTAAATAATAACTTACAGGTACTGGAAGGTTATGAAAACAATGGGACATAAAAATTATATACAAAATATGTTCTTCATTTTGCAAATATGCATGTATATATAACAAGACTGAAAGGGAACATGCCAAAATTTTGGTAGTGCTTATCCTGGAAATCAGGATTGTGGGAAATATTTGTTCTCTTTTTCATTATTTTCTGAATTTTTAAAATGTTCTACAAAGTACATGTTATTACAATAAATACTTGCAATCAACATTATAAAAAACACAACAGCGTTTGGGGTTCTCGCTGTTTAATTGAACCCCACAATCAGTGCACTTATAAAGCCCACAACTTTTGGGGTAGAACCTACTGACTTTAGTGGTTGTGTGTGGTAAGTTGAAACTTGACGCCATCCATACCCAGGTGCTTTTCCTTAAAGCAGAGGATGTGACCACAGTGAGGAGGCAATGAGTGTGGGGTTGGTGACACTTTTTCTGTATGGCTACTGAGAATGGAGGAACATTTAAATGCTTCACCTAAATGACACTCCTTTTATTAAACTAAATATTAGATAAACTTATAGAGATATATTTCTACATATTACTCAAATAAAAATGTAATGTTAGGATGATTTAAGTAATAGGAAACATTGAAAACTATTTAATAAAATGACAACATTTCACAAATATTTCTCTGGAGCTCTTAAAGGGACTTCACTTACAGAAATCATTCACTTTATAATTGAAGGATTCCTCCAATGCTAACTCAAACCAGCTTACTCAAGTTCAACAACTAACAATTTGCATTTTTTTCACTCAAGGCAGAGAATCATGGGGTTGGGGGTGGGGGAATCATTTAGCTATTTTTGCAGCATCAGCCTGTACCAACAAAGCAATGACCAGCCAACCAAATGAGATCAGAGAAGGGAGCAGAGCGGACTTTCGAAGGTTTCTGAAGGCTCTCCAATTTTAAATCAGAGGCGAGAGATGGGATGCAGAAGGCCTGCACAGTACCTTCCCATATTGGCAAGTGGTTTCCAAATAAATACTTCTTCAACTAGGATCAGGCGTTTGTAGCTTGACTACCGTCACAGAGCAAACAACTCATGAACCTGCCCTGGTCTAAAAGCAAAATGTTCGCCCTTCTTGTCCCCCCCAAAGAGGAGCTAGTCCCATTCACTAGTGAACAGATGGTTCGCTGAGGGCCAGGAGCAGGGCCCCTTGGAGCACGTGCAGAGGACTTCAGTTCCACTTCACCAGAAGGAGATTACAGGGCTACCCTTTGCTCCAGGAGCCAGGCAGAGATTTTCTTGTTGATTTATAGAAGGTTATGATCTTAAAATAAGACACAAGGCAGCTGTTGGGGAGAAAGCCCTATCTGCAGTGCATCCCTGACGCACAGTGTTGGTGTTGGCACTGTGAGGAATAAAACATGAGTCCAGTCCACTTATCATAACAAGCAGAGAATCAGGGGCTGGAAACCATGCCAGTGAGAAAGGCGAATCCTTTGATTTTGTCCACCCCTCCCCTGGTTGTCACAAAATCTCATAAAAGTAATTCATCTTGGGCCGTGCATCCTTCCTGAGAGCGTATCTGGTCCCTATGAAAGATGATACTGTGGGGTGTTCAAACCTTTCAGGAGAGTCTATTTTTCTTACATTTTCCAGATTTCTGCTTCACTCTGCTCCATGGCATACCTGCTCATGTCTAAATGTCCTTCCTACTTCTTTTGGTTCCTCTAAAGTAAACATGACTTGCCCTGACTCTGTCCTGCTCCTTCCTTCCGGGATGTGGCTGGCTGCCATATAGTCAAGGGTTGAGATCAAAGGGAGGTTGCTCCCACGCAAGAGAAAACAAAGATTGTCAGCTGTACTCTCTCTTCTGGTCTACGAGACCATGGGATTCAGAAGGAGAGAGCAGGAGATCTGGGGATACTGCCCACCACTTAATGGCCTGAGTAAATGAGGCTAGCTGCCAACAGAAGGAAGGAAACCATTTTCTGCTGAGATTTACAGCCAGAGTCTAGTGTAGCCTGTTGGAAAATTACTAAAAAGCTGGGTGTGAGTCTTGCTCTCGGAGATTTCTCTGTTCCCTTTTGATAAACAAACACTCAAAAATTCAAACACATGGATCCCCTTGTAGCACCTCTGTAACAAAACAAGAAGAAATAAAGCCACTCCTAAACAGTTTTTCCCAAAGCCACTGAGATTCCCAGTCTTGTGTTTTCTAGAAAATGTTTGTTTATCTACAGAAGTTCCAATCTCTATAAAAGGACCTCATTCTGAGATTTCTTCTAAATCACGGGTGCCTTAATTTTAGGAGCTGGAGACCAAGTCCATTACAGGCATATCAGGTCTGTCCAGAAGGTGTACAGCCATGTAAAAGGAAAAATAGAGACATGTATTGAAGAAGATACAAGAAACATTGTACACAGGATAATGACGCCTTAGTCCCTTTCAAAGTAGGCACCTTGGGACCTCACAGTTCTCCCTATGGCCATCAGCTGCCCCCTCATATTTTCCTAAATCTCATCGATGGTTTGAAGTATCTTAGAAAAGTAATTTTAGTTTTGGAAAAAGCCAGAAGTTGCAGGGCTTCTGGCGAAAAGCTGAGCTGTAGGAAGGATGAGTAATCCTTCCTTTGTGATCTGATGTTTCACCAAAAAAACTCTGCACTGTCCGTGATGCATGAGTGGGTGTGTTGTGGTGATGAAGCTGCCAATCACCAGTTGCCCCTAGCTGCAGTCTTCTGAATCATCCAAATAGTTTCCACAGAGGAATGTTCAAGCTTAATGCAAAATTTGATGCAGATTCATTGCTCTACTCGCTCAGTCATTTTGAATGTTATGGCCACACAGTGCACATGCTAATTCAATGCATCTACTGCCCCCACTGACTAGAACAATGAAGTCATCATTGTTCATGCATGCACATTCCAGTCCACTCTCCTTGGCTGCCAGGTGACATGGATGTCACACAAACCATTCTCATTGTGTTAACAATGGCTGGACTTTTTCCAGACAGACCTCATCTTTGCATCAGAATAGTTTTCTCTGCTCTACATCTAAGACAAAACATTAACTTCCCTTCAGGCTTTTTTTATTTAAGGAGAGAGAGAGACTGGAGTCTGAATCAATACACCAAAAATTGAAAAAAGATGACCCATTCCATTCAAAATAGATCCACACTTAGGAAACTATAACACATGCCTTTGAAAAAGATGTCAAAACCAAGTCCATAGTTGAGGGTATCAGATAAAACCTACTCATGCTTCCAGCCCAGTTTGGAAGACAACTTCTCCACACAATCTTTCCATTCCTTACTGACTTACTTTAGTCAATTGTGTTCCTAAAGAAATATTTTGGGAAAATAAAGTTATTAATCCTTACTGAAAAATAAGTAACAGTAACTGCTTCAAATATGGAATTCATCTCAGTTAAATAACTTAATGATAGCTTTCTTATTCTTTTCAATTGTTTAATTGACAGTTGCAAAACTCAGTGTGTCAGAGATATTGCTAGTTGCTGTTAGTGCTATTACATATCTGTGAAGAGACAGCATATTTTCAGCTAAATAATCTCAGACTGTTTATGTATTGAACAACTATACTGAATTTGGATGAAACTGCTTTACCCCAACAGACCACATAAAATAGGGCAACGTTGATTCCCCCTCTCTCTAGAGCTTGAATGTATCTATCAGTACTTTGTATTCACTTCCAGTTAGAGCTAAATATTTTACCCTGTTTCTTCATGAGGTGGTACATCTTCCTATTTCTGTAAGAATGGTTTATACTACAGAATCAAAATTTTCATTTTCAGAAAAGATTATTCTTAAGAAACTCAAAGGTTTCATTTTTTTTCAGGGTGTAGGTCAGTTCTGGTGTATTTAGGAACCTAATAAATGTTTCACAATTGATTGGTATCCCTTAGGACATAATAGTTAAACTACTGCAAAAACAGGTGGTATATTTGTTGTCTTTTTAAAAAATTAATTTCAGTAAAAAAAATTAAATGATCAATCAACTGACAATATATTTGATAAATAACTTCTATTTAATTCATCTTAAAATATGGAAAAAACCAACAATTTTAAAATTAAAATTTTTTTGAGGACTTAATGATGAATTTAGTTCATGAACAGGAATGCATCTCCTTACCATGTCATTGTCACATTATGCTTATTTCACGTTTCTTTAAGACTTCCTGTTGTGATAAAATACATGTAACATAAAATTTACCATTTGTCCAATTTAAGTGTACAATTCCATGATCTGTAGTACATTTACAACGTCGGGCAGCCGTCATCACTGTCTAGTTTCAGGCCATTTCGTCTCCCCAAAAGGAAACCCTGCACCCAGGTAACGGTCACTCTGCACCCTTCACACACCCAGCTAACACAGTCCGCTTCTTGTCTCTGGGGACTTGTCTACTTCATATAAACAACCGAACAGTACGTGGCTTCTTGTATCTGGCCTCTTTCTTTAAGCATATGGGCAGATTTTAGTCTTGACAGTGAGCATCAATATCACTTTTGTCTTCACATTAGAATTCTAGATTTTATTTCCTCTCTGAGTTGGAAAGTCTTCCTTGATTCCTGATATTTCATCCAGAACCTAAAATTGTTTTTGCAGGCTTCATACCAGAATCTTGAAGATTGGTTTTGCTCAAGGTTTCAGCATGCTGCTCTGGCTGGTGTAGCTCAGTGGATTGAGCACAGGCCTGTGAACCAAGGGATCACGGTTCAATTCCCAGTCAGGGCACATGCCTGGGTTGTGGGCCAGTTCCTGGCAAGGAACGCACAAGAGGCAACCATTCATTGATATTTCTCTCCCTCTCTCCCTCTCTCCTTCCCTTCCCCTCTAAAGATAAATACATACATACATACTCGCTCAAGCTTCCATTGGGGATATGATACCAGTTTTATGCTTACACCTGTTAGAAGGCTTTCCAGCTTTGAGGTGCAGAAAACTCAACTAATGGTACATTAAGCAATAAGGGGTTTATAATCCCATATAACAACAACAAAAAAAAATCCAAGGACAAGATGGTTCTAGAGCAGTTCAGCACTTTTGGTGAATATGTTTCTTTTAACTTTCCGCTCTGCCATCTTCAGCTCATTGGAACCTCCAGCCCTCCCTTCACGTCCCACCGATGATGGCAAGAAGGCTGCTGAAGCTCCCAAGGTCACCACCTCACAGATGCTCATCCAAAGACAGAAAAGGATAATCGTTCCTCTTGTACTGATTTGTCTTAGGGCAGAAAAACTTCCTCAAAATCTTCCTGGCAGATTCCCTTTTATGCATCATTGACTGAAGTTATGCCACAAACCCAAACCTAAACCTGGCAAGGACCAAGGTCTTGCCATGCCAACATTCACTCCTGGGGCTGGCAGGACCCACCGAGCACTTTGCCTCCAAATGCATCAACACACTGGGGTCCTGTTAGTGAGAAAGGCCAGGGAAATGATAAAGTGACAGGCTACCCATCGTGTCTGCTATAGCATTTGTGCTGATTTCAATCAATTACTTTTCCAACCTAATAATTGGAATGATTCCCTGATGTTTGATAGTCCAGGACATTGGTCTGAGAAACTTAGTTGAGCAGACACTCATTGAAAGGAATTGTTACTACTGAACTCTCATAAGTCACATTTTATTTACCCTGATAGCTGGTTACAGCAAATAACAGACAGCTATACAAGAACATCGACATGGCAGAAACAAGATGAGAACTGCTATGCCATAGGAAAATGTGGAGAAGAAGACATCACATCAAGAAAACATTTTGAAAAGTTTCCAGATGTCCTTTCCACAGCACTGCCAGCATGTTTTGTGGGTTACTGACTCGCAGTTCAGGGGCTACTCTGACAGGTTTTATTCAACTGACCAGCAATGGAACCAAATTTTTCACCACCCAATTCACTACTTTTGACAGGAATGTGATCAACCCCCCCAGTTGGTGTCATGTAGGTAGAACTTTAATTGGACCAATAAATCTAGAGGCCCATCAATCACGGTGCGAGTCCAGGAGGGAGAAGAGCACAGATCAGTCGCAATTCAAATGGAAAAAACAAAGCATCCCCCAGAATGGGAGTTGTCCTCTTCCTCCTCATCCTGTGGGAAGAGGAAAACCTTATGAAATTTGAGGAACCCTTTAGCCAAGAGAATAATGAGGCATAAATTCTGCCTGCTGATAGTGAGAAGCCTGGCTCAGGAAGTAACACCATCAACCGGAGGGTCCTCCGGTGCTGGGAGCGGTGATTAACGGCCTGAACACGACAGTGTGGTGCTGCTTGGGAAGGGTTTGCATGAGCAGTTTCCACTCTTGGGGAGAGTGATTTGCAGAAACTGGAAACGTTTCTGGTGACTGTTGGCATTGTTTTGCTAGTTCCCTTTGCTCGGCAGCTAGCTCCGAGAGAAAGGAGGATTGTTTATAACCTTTCCTCTCCAGACGTGGGACCTGAGACTGTTATCTGTGCAGCTGATGTGTGCTGGCTTCCCTGGAAGATGGGAGGATGGGTTGTTAGTGTAACAATTTATGGAGTGCTTATCAACATACTTCAGCTTGCACATGGCTTCGGGCAAAGGGCTTCATTCTTATCTGAGACAATTCTCTTCAACTGTCATTTGTTGGTCTGGGATATGAACATGGGCAGAGCACTGTTGTCACACACTTGGAATGAGAAAAACAAAAATCTTACAGACCGCACTTTGGAAACTGAGCTTCTACCATCTCTTCAGATGTCTGTCACATCTGTCACCACATTTTAAATCTCACGGATTTCCCAGAACACAGGAGTATTAAACAGGAAGACCAGTAACTCTTTAGGACTCGCAGAACATTCCAATGAGGAATGCTGAAATTCTTTTTTAAGTCTAAAATAGAGAAGTGAAGAAAAGACCGGTATCCACTGTTTAGTAACTAATGAAGCATAAACAGACAAGCAGTTTGGTGGCTGGAAGAATATACCACAGTAAGCTTAGTTATAGAAATCAAAATTTAAGAAATTTGGAAAGATATTTTAAATCCTCCTTAAGACTCAATTGATCTTTTCCTCCTAGAAATTCCCTCCCAACCAACTAACGTAGTTGTCCAGAATTTGGCAAGTGAGGAGAGAGCTGTTTCTAAAAACAGAGTCCGAAGCCAGTTGCCACTCTGGCATCTGTGAGTAACTGACTACTCCCCATTTGCAGCCGGTATGTGCAGACTTTGAATGGTGTCAAGCCAAGATTCCACATAATCACGTGAAGCTGAAATGGACAAAGGCTAAACACTTTGTTCTCTTCTTCCGAGGGAGGGGGAAAAAAAGGCTGGAATTGTTTCAATCATTGTTCTCAATGTCAATCTCTCTTTTTAAAAGGATTGAAGTTTAAATAGCAGAGAGAAGAAATAAATGGCTTTGGAAGGGGATGGAGGAATGTGGGAGGGAGACTGAACAGAAAATACAGCCTTAGGAGTGTACAACCTAAGATACAAGAATGACTGCCTTTTCTAATAGTGATTTAGATAAGGCTGATTTCCAATATGCAAACACATTTCCAGGGAGGATTGACCCCAAGTTGACCTCCATTTCTCACACCTTGCATCTACACTTTGATCACCCGAGGAAATCCAGATCTCCCATGGACTTCAGTGGAAGGATCCCTGCATTTACGTCGGAATAGTTACAGCAGTGGTAATAACAGCATACCTTAGCACTACATGCATCCCCCACCACTGCTTCCTAGCGCTAGAACGAGAAAGGAGGGAAAACTGTGCCACTAGCCCAGATGCACATATTCAGATGGGGTGCAGAAAAGTGTGCAAAATGGCCTTTTAGGTCCAATTTAAAGTGAGTTTTATCCCATTACATAGTCCACTCCGGAGGCAGGACAGCTAGGAATACCTTTTTTATGCTTTCCTACAAGTTTCCTCCACACCTATGCGTGTGGGTGATGGGGGGCAGGAACATGGCTAACTCCTACCTGTCGGAAGGAGGAAAAAACTCTTTCTCCTTGGACTTCCAGCCTCTCCTTACCCCTGCCTCCCAAATCCCTCTGTGCTTTTCTCCCCTCTGCTCCTCCCCTCCAAATCCCATTCTTCTGTTTCTAGTGAAGTGGGTCCTTCAGCTCTAGGTGCTCCCTGGTGTCAGGGTGTCAGTCCTGAAGGGGTGTCAATCCTGCACAAGTCAAGGAGGGACAAGGGGAAGGAGGCTTCACTGTGGTCCACCCTCAGGAAACAACACCTGCAGGATAAGAGACCTCTCCTCAGGTCCCGGAGTGTCAATCCTGGAGGTAGCTCCTTTCTGCTGTAGGTTAAAAGACTGTCTGTACCACTACTGTTATTACTATCACTGCTACTACTGACAGCTGTCCTTACAATTCCCTTTTATTCTGTTCCAGTCACTGCGCCAAGTACTGTACTTCTATTATCTCCTTTAGTTCTCATAATGTCAAGTAAGTAAGTTTGGTTATTGTTCTTGTTATTCTCTGACAATATTGACATTTGGAGGACTCAACTAACTTGCAGGAGGCCACACAGCTGACAAGGGGCAGCTTGGGAGATAAAGCAATACTGAGTCAGTCTAAACCCAGGCTTCCCACACATAGTGGGAAAAGAAGCTGCTTAGGGTTGGTCTCTGCAGATAAGATGTGTGAAATTGTTTTGTCATGGCAAGCTTAAAGGATAGCCAATTTCCCATGCTTAAAACACTTCCTTGTCCCCTATTGTGCTTCGATGACATCCAAACTCTTTCATCTCTCTTACAAAAGCCTTCATGATTGGACCCCTGCTTCCTCTCCAGCCGCATCTCTCAGCACTCCCTGCCCTTCCTCTGTGTTCCAGCTAAATCTGGGCAAAATCTTCAGAGAAGTCCACTTGCTGGAGGGAATCATTTTGCAGATGTGCGTGTGCAGTGTATTCCTCAGCCCTCCCATCAAACAGATTGTAAACTCCTAGAAAGCAAAGAATATGCCTTCAGTGAATAACCTCGTCCGTTACTCCTCATTGCCACTGAGGGTGCAACGGGATGAGGGACAAACATGTGATGAGGGGCTCAGACCTCTCTCAGAAGCAAGCTAATACTACCATTGATGGAGGAAATGACCGCTGCTGAGGCAGCACCTAAGAGAGGCCTTTAACCCAGAGTTGGGAGACCTGGGAGGAATGCGTAAATGGAGACTTTTAGGGTGAATTCGAGTTGGTCAGGTAAAGAACAGCAGCGACCAGGGACAGGGCAGTGCTCCAGGCTGAGGAATAGCACACGGCACAACTGGAGGCCAGAAAGTCCTTGTCCGGCTACAGAAACTGAAAGAATTCCTGTGAGGCTGGAATTTCCTGGGGAGGCCTATGGAATGTGGAGCAACGAGGCCGGAGAGGAAGGCAGGGGCAGAGCACTCTGTCCAGTAGACAACGGGACAATTTTAGTATTAAAATGTCCTAAGCAGAGAAGTGATAGGACCAGGTCAGCCTTTTGGTTCTCTATTTTCCTATAAACTATTATATATAGTTCCCTGTATGTGGACTTAAATATATGGGTGCTTAATGTAGCCAGATTTCCCAAGGAAGATTAAATTTGTAAATGTTTTCCCCTAAGGTTAGGTAGGAAGAGACCTGAAAGGGGCATCTATCCTTTTGGGAGAAATCCTCTCCAAGAGTCGGGAGAGGCTGTCGGGAAGCCACAGTGTCTGCCTGCCCTCAGGACACCATGTTGCCGGGGAGGTGAAAACAATCAGCCCTTTTGTGGTTAGGTTCAGTGAGGAAAGCTGCCGACCTGAAGTAGGCCCTGAAAACACTGGCTTCAACAGCGTAAAATAATGACCTCATTGAAGCCGCTTCTTAACCTTTTCAGCGGGGTGTAGAAGAGCAGGAAGAGCTAAGGCCCCCAAGGAGGGCAATGTGTTAATTACAATTGAACACGTACACAGAACTAATTATGTGCCAGGAGCACTGTCCTAAGAACCCTACATAGACTCATTGACTTCATTCTCCAGATAAAGAAACTGAAGCAAAGAGAGGTCAAATAAGCAGCCCAGGTCGCCCAGTGGATGAGTAGCTGTGCTGGGATTCAAGCCCTATACTTGCAGAGCTAATATGCCTCTTAGACTCTTGCCCCACCACCAGCCTGGCCTGTAGCTGCAGGTGTTGCTACCCCTTCACCTCTCTCAGAAGGAGCGCTCCCAGCACGGCCACAGCCCTGAGGTCAGCCCGCCCCACGTAGCTACAGTAGAAGAGCTCTGACTCCCTTCTAGAAGTGAGGTTGTGGTCCCAATTCCGAGGAAAGCCCGCATCCTGGGTTGGAGGGGAAAAAAAGCACTTCCCAATTTTATTGACAAATCACTCACACCCCTCATTCCAGGTTCTTTTTCCAAATGTCACTTCCTAGAAGCTCTCCTTGGCTACTTATCTAAAAATACACACACACCCTCTTTATTCGCTGACCTTGCTTTATTTTATTTCACAGCACCTATCACTACTTATTTTGCAGGATCTACTTATTTAATTGGTTACTTTCTTCTTGCCTAGCTCTCTTACTGAAATATTCATAAATATATTATTTATGAATATAACTTACTGTATACAAATAATAATATGTAGATATAAAAATATAAAGGCCATAATGTCAGGGACTTGATCTTTCACAACTGTAGTTCTAGCTCTTAGAACATTGTCTGCCTACAAAAGGCGAACACTCAGGAACTACTTTTTAATTAATTAAGCAATTGAAAGGCGAGTAAAATTATATTGACCAACTTCCCAGTCTCATCTATGCTAGGGCTGGTTTTTGCCACGGAAGCCTGAGTCCTCTCTCCCTTCTCACCTCTCTCCCACTTCCACTTCTACATGCTCTAGTGAACCAAAACAAAAACAACCCCCCCAAAAGCAAAACCACAAGACTTTTTTGGAGTTCCTCCTACTTAATGTTCCTCCACACCCTCTATTCTGTGAGTCTGTGCGGGTTTCCTCGAACTGGCTTCTTTTCTCCGTAAGGAGAGGAGAGAGTGCCTGTCTTGGCACAGAGGGCTTCTGTGACATCCGCATGATCCTGCATATCGAGGTGGAAGCGGCCGCTAACACTTGGCAGCCTTCCCCCCCCCCGGCCACCCCCGTGTGGAAGTGAGCTCTGTGACTCCAGCACCACGATGTGGGGCAGTGAACCCTGTCATTTGTAGTTCCGTCCAGCTTGTTGTTAGGAGTTCGTCTGACACTCAAGAGATTTGGAGAGGACGCAAATGAGTGCTGACCCCAAGGGAATGACATTCTTCTGACGCCTGTGAGAACTCAGACAACCCTGTGCGGGATCTGCCTGCATGCAGACGCCATGGCCTCTGCCGGTAGGGAGGCAACTTCCCCGACCCGAGGAGCCTCGGCTGCCTCCCCCTGCTGTCCACTTCAAATCCAGCTCCCTGTGAGCTGTTTCTCAGTCCTTCATCCCAAACAAAATCTGAGGAGGCAAAACAAGGTAAGGAAGGTCGGCCAGCTGGACTTAGGCCATAAAAGGAAATCCAGTGCAAAGTTCCAAAGTAAGGGGTGTTTTTCAAATTGTCGTTTTTCTCATTCTGTACTCTCCCAAGACCAATTTTGCTCACTTAAAATGGAAAAACACAGGCCATTATCTTCATGTAAATACTGGAACAAAAAAAGATGCTCCCTAGAAGAAAAGCATCTCAACAGAAGAATCTAACTTGGAGATGTTTCTTCAAGAAGAGTCAATATGTGAGCATTCAGAAATATTTCATACTACTAGGGGGAACCCAAAAAAACCCAGAATTATCTTCTGGAGGGCAGGCCCCTTGTAGTACCGGCTTTCCCCGCTAAGTGAGTGTTCTAGGAACCCATCTGTATCAATGTACCAGCTGGCGTCTTGTGAGAGGCTGCGTCAGGCTTCAGTGAATTTTTCTGAAGACTCTTTGAACCCCTTTGCCCAGTTCCTGAGGGGTGACTCACGAGCGCACCTGCCCACACCACGCAGAGTGCTCAGCAGTTTTTGACCAAAAACAGCGTGACCCCCATGCCCCACCCTCTCCATTCACATGATCTTGCCTGAGCGACTTCTCTTTTGTGTCCCCAGATGAAAAAATTCCTCAAAGGGAAACATTCCGTCAATGTGAAAGAGGTGAAAAAAACAAACCAAAATGGCAGAAGCACCAAATGGCATCAAAATCAACAAGTTCAAAAACTGTTTTGAGCAATGGGAAAAATGTCTAACAGTACACCTGTCAAGCACTTTGGAGATGACTGAAATTTAAACATGGAAAAATAAATATTTTTTATAAATAAATTCCATTTTAGGGGGAGTCTCCTCTCGTATGTTGTTACCAGATTTATGTGAGTCACTCACTGAACATTTTATGTAAATAAAATGTTACTTAAATTACATTTTTATTTCTATCTGAAATGTTTTAGGCCAAAATTAACTCAATTATTCCCTGAGATCATCACTTCAAATTCTTATTGTGTACTTCAGTGATATATTTTATTTGATTACCTATATTTCAAAAAATATTCTCAAGTCATTGAAAACATTTGACCATGTTTCCTCACAATTTTATTTTCCTTCATCCACAAAATCCCCTTTTTTTCCATAATAAACTTCTCCTTACCACCAACAATATTTACCAATCACCTCTCTGCATGAAGCAGCATGTTAAGCACCTTCACTTAGAAAGACCAGTGCTCAGGTGAGTGTGCCATGTAAGCCTTAAATTGTCATAAAAATTTCCTTATGCATTGGGTTTTCTCGGTTTGTGTCTCAACATATTTCTCTCTATTCATTTTGTCGCATGCCTGGATTTTCCCCAAAGTTTCAGCATGTCTTTAGTCTGGAATCCTTTTTCCATTTCCACAGTTTTTTTAAATAAGGCAACAGGGACCACATTAAGAAATTTTTAAATTGTCAACATCCTTTAAAAATGCGTGTCTTCAAAATGGAGTAAATGCGAAGTAATCATATTCATTCAAATCCAAAATCTAGAAGTTTCTTCACGTTACATCTTTGAAATATCAACATTCCATGAAAATATTTTTGTCTCAGAACTTGGACAACTGGGACTTATTTAGATGCAGCAATAACTTCCAGCTTTTATTCTGGACGCGCAGCCGTCTGGGCACAGTGTTCACGCCAAGACAAAACAGAACAATCGCAGTGTTCAAACCCAGATTTTCTCACCCTGAATATCATTTGCCAGCAAGATGTGAAGAAGAAAAGGTTGCAAATTCAGATAAACCACGCTGGGGGTTTTAATCTCGCTTTCATTTTACAACCAACTGATGCAGATGTAACACATCTGATTCACCTGTCACCCTAATTTCTGGCACATACCCTGTACTAGCTGCTCACTGCTGATTTTGGAAAGTGTATTGATGAGCTTCGTATTCCCAAAGTTAAGAAGCATATGTAGAATGACTGCCTAACTGCACTTTATTTTTTAAATTATTTTATTGTTGTTCAATTACAGTTGTCTGTGCTTACCCCCACCACTCCCCCCACACCACACTTTAGATATGACCTCTTTAAAACTCTGATCAGTAAAGTTTTAATTTTTTAATTATTTTTTTAAATTTTGTTTTAATTGTTGTTCAAGTACAGTTTTCTGTCTTTTACTCCCATCCCAGCCCACCCACCCATCTCTCCCTAAGTTTTTAAAACCATAGTGATAAAAGACCAGTCCTTTTGAAATAAAATTGTTCCAAGCTTTGGGGGGAAGGAGGAATTTTAAACAAGGAAAAAGAAAACTAAGGAAGATGACATAGACAAAATAAGAAATTTTTGCTCGCCATGTTTAAAACAAGTTTTATTTTATCCTTCTGTACCACTTGAATTGTTTTTTAATCATATGCCTGTATTACCAGGTCAAAAAAACTAAAACATTTTTAAGTATATTTTATTGATTATGCTATTACAGTTTTTCCAATTTCCCCCCCTTTTCCCCCATCCACCCTGCACCCCTCAACCCTCCAACATTCCCCCCACCTTAGTTCATGTCCATGGGTTGTACATATAAGTTCTTTGAGTTTTGTTTCCTATACCATTTTTTATCTCTTCCTATTTTGTGCCTACCAGTTATGCTTCTTTTTCCCTGTATCTTTCCCCAATTCCTCCCTTCCTCCTCCCCACTGAAATCCCTCCATGTGATGTCCATTTCTCTGATTCTGTTCCTGTTCTAGTTGTTTGCTTAGTTTTCATTCTCATTGGAAAAACTAAAACATTTTAAATTGATCATTTGTCATCATTGTTTTGTTCAAAAGTTAGCAAAACAGAGCACATGTGTCAAAAACGGCCATAAGAGGACGCTACCGGTGTAACTGAAGCTAGCACTGCCTTGGTTGTGAGATACGAGTGTTTTACTGGAAAACTCCCTTGGGACACCTTGTTCACGCCCTCCTGTTCTACGCGGCACCCCCAGCCCCTCACACTCCTCAGTCTCCAGCCCAAATCTCCTTCTTGCTCTCAGCTGTCAACTAATCCCTGTAAAGGTGTTCATTTTTAAAAATAAATAAATGTAGGTTGAAAGCAGTAGTTAATTCCAGAGCCCTCTTTAAATGGATGTAATGAGGGGTGCCCCAATTGAGGTAGCAATTCAGGCCCCTCTGTAGTTTCATATTGTGTGAATTAGAAGCATGGCAAGGAGAGTGAGTGAACTCCTATGTGTGTTTCAATAAATAAAGACACTTTATTTACCTCCATTTAATCAGTCAACAGCACGCTATGCATCAGGCTGGAAGTCAAGGCTACCCTCCTAAATAAATAAATAAATAAATAAATAAATAAATAAATAAATAACAGGCAAGGTCTGGTCCTAGCGAAGTTCATCTGCTCGTGTGGAAGTAGACACATAAATAAATCAATACAGTTCTGCATGATAAATGGCTAAAATAGAGGCACGTACAAAATGCCATGGAACCCCAGGAAAGGCTACGTCCTTGAAGGATTTTAAACAGGAAAGCTCTGTAGTCACAAACTCCTCTCCGGCGGCACCATGGAAGAGTGGAGACCAGGAGACCAGGGGGGATGCTGTGACACAGCCCAGACCAGAGCAGATGAGGAGGGGAGGAAACCCGGGGGCAGCGGAAACAGGCAGAAAGGGACCGGATCCTCCGAGGGAGAAAGTTATCCCAACAACAAATCAGATAATGTTCATCCTAGATGAAGAAAGAAAGTTTGTCACCCTCTGGTGGCTAATTCCCCAAATGGAAGTATTTGTGTTGTGTGTCCTTGTATACTGTTCACCACTGCTGTAAAAGATAATTCTGCTGGACATGCTATTATTCTTCAAGTGGGTAAATGAAAAAGCACGAAAAAACATTATTTTAACACATCCTGTATCTGAAGCCTCTGTTCTAATGTGTGGCTCTAATTGTCTGGTCGTAACAGTGGTTTTACCTACTGTCCTTTACCTGCCTTAGTAAGTCATCAGAATGGATTGAAAAGGGTCTCAGAAACAAAGTTTCTAGGTTTTACTCCCTGCTCCACCTCTAATGAGGTCTGAGATGTTAAACTATTCAGTTATGCCTTCTAAACCCTGGTTTTCCTATCGATGAAATAATTCTAGGTCCCTCCAGCTCTAACCTGCTCTGTGTCATCTAGCACAGCTGATTAGCCTTTCTTCTCCGTTGCCTGGTAGAAGTGGGCTGATTCAGTAGGTGTGCCCTATGTCTGCTTACTTCCCTACATCTGTAAGTTGTGCGTCAGATAGATTGCTAGTGGACTCTTTGTGTTCAAGAATGGTTCATAATTATTTTCATGAAACTCTTCAATAACTTAGCTATTATAACTTTAGAAAGCCCAACACTTCATCATAAAAAACTTAGTTAATATCTCCATCCTATGAAATACTATCATTGTGTGTCCACACACACTCTTATCAGTCTCAAAGTAAAAAAGTTTATTTTAGTCAATCAGTCATCTAATTCTTTACTGATGAAAATTTAGATTTTGTTTTTGGAGGATACTTCACTGAAATGAGTTTGAACAAAAGCAGTAAAGACAATAAAAATGATCATTTTTCAAAGGACTATGAGATGTAATGACTCAGCTGATTCTGACTATCCCCCAAAATGTATTTATATTATTATTCCCCAAACTCCACCCCAAGGCTTAGAAACATAATAGAAAGATTTTCCCCTTTTCTATTCATGTTTTCAGTGATAATTTGACACCCCTCATCTACTTAGACTAAGCATGAAAGTGTCAGGTTCCACTCTAGGTTTATAATCTTTACATCTAATTAAACCAGTTCTTCTTCTCCTTTATGGTACATTTGGTTTCTCAGGTTTAGTTCCTGCATTGGGAATTTAAAGAGAAAAGAGATAAATAGGAAATTAAATTTCAATAATATTATAGACATTTTTTCCCCTGTAATGTATTATTCACCAAGACTATGGATTTGGGAAAGAACGTCCTATCATTTACTTTTCTCTGGGATTTGGGGAGAGCAATTAGCTTTCACTCTGTGTTTTGCCTTCTCCTAATTCAGCCAAATAGCCTGGAAACGTGGAAAGAGATCTGCTTTATTTTTGAGTAATTAAATAGAACAATAAAAAGAATTGTTCTGACTCCAAACCTGAAAGTACTGGATGAATGAAAAATAAAATTAGGTTACCAATTGCAGAAGGAATAGGGACTTGCAGGATCCCAAGTACATGAGGAGTTGTTTTTGGCTTAGAAATTATTATTTTTATGCTGTAAATGTTTCAATCTAACAACTCCCTTCAGTATTATTGTTGAATTTAGATAAAGAGAAAAGGGGAAAGTCACGTAGAACATGTACACGAATAACTGGGAATGGTGCCTCTCATTGTTTGAAATGTGACCTTGTCCTCAAGGGAAGCCCTGTTTTATAGCTGGAAAGACACACAGCAGGAGAGCTTTGTGAACTACAGGACCCGAAAATCTGATCAAGATCTGACATCAATTTTCAGAAAATACAGAGGCAGAGGAGCAAGTTAAACAACCTGGGACACAATCAATAGCACAAATCCAAACTGTGGGAAACTCTGTAGGAAAAGCCATCATTTTTCAGTAAATAAATATCATGGAGAAGGAAAAGAAATGGGGGGTAAGGAATCCATATTTTAAAAGATATTTAAGAGACATACCAACAATTGTAATTTGCATATCTTACTTTCGTTTGTGATTCAAGTAAGCCACAAAAATATTATGAGACAATTGTGAAAATTTGTACCCCTGCTGGTTATTTTGCTATTAAGGACTATTAATTACTTTGTGTGATCTAGCACATTGTTTAAAAGAAACAATTCTATCTTTCAGACTAATATCCTAGAATGACAAGATACACTTCAAAGAATCTGAGAGAGAAGGAGTATGTAGGCAGAGAGGTATGTATGATTCAAAATGGGCCATGAATTAATAATAGTTGTTAAAACCAAATGATAAGAACATAAAAGTTCATTATTCTATTCTCTCTATTTTGTGTATGTTTGAAATTTTTAATAACAAAAAGTTGAAAGAAGCAAGTGAAGAGGTGGATTGCAAAGTTCCCAAACACAGAGATGTGAAGTCAAGCAGAATATGTGCACACCCACAGCTCCACCGTTCCTCTCCTCCGGTATTTAGAAAACTTAAGTTCTGGGGGGCTGAATCACATTCTAAAAAGATTTTAAACTCCCAGTCTATTGCCTTCTAATATTTTAAAATTATTGACAGCTTTAAAGAGTAACTGCCCTGGCTGGTGTGGCTCAGCGGATTGAGCACTGGCCTGCGATTCAAAGGGTCTTTTTCGATTCCAGGTCTAGAGCACATGCCTGGGTTTCAGACCTCATCCCCAGTAGGGGGCGCGCGAGAGACAACCACACACTGATGTTTCCTTTTCTCCCTCCCTTCCCCTTTAGATAAATAAAATTAAAAAAAAAAAAAAAAGGAAGGAATAACACAAACTACATTTAGTGAGGAAATAGGAAGATAAACTGGCTGCAATGACTATAGATATCACTTTTATCTTTTGTTGTTCTTATGAATTACCTCAGGCACATAAAATATATATGTTTATAGGAATATCTCACACAAACAACAATGGAAAAATGAAAGCGACATAAATGCACATCAGTGGAAGAAGACTGGTTTAAACAAAATGTAAAGAATTCATTCAATGTGAAAATATAAAAATAAATAAACTAGATACATCATGGATAGTTTTCCAAAACATAATGTTGAACAGGAAGGAAAAAAAGCAAGCACAAAAGGACAAAGTCACTAGGATAGATGACAAAGACACGAATGGAAAAAATGAATTCTAAATACTAGGGAGAAGGGGCAATGAATGCAAATAGGAATAATGCGTGGGGTGTTCAAATATACCTGTGATCTCTCCTTTCTTAATCTGAGCGGTAGGTGCATGCATGTTTGTTAAATCAGCTGGCCTTTCTTGTATCCCTGAAAATTTAATAATAAGACAAAAGAAAATTTGAACAAGATGCCTATTGGCCAGCTGCAGTGAGGGGCCTGGAGGTGGCGGCAGCCAGCTAGGCTGTCACAAATTCATTCATTCACCAGGTAGAGTTTATCTTATTTTTTAGAGCGTTAGTGATATTTTAAAAATCAAGAGGCAGTATTCTAAGAGAGAAAACTCAATTTTCAGAGTAACACGACTTCTCTGGACTTTGTTGTTTTACGTGTAGAAAAAGATAGTAAACAATTTGTGAGGGATTCACCTACCCATCTAAATTCTAAGAGAGAAAATACTAGCAGAATACCTTCAGAATCTCAGGTGAGAGGTCTTACATACAAATGCCCAAGGAACAGATGCTTAGACAGTATTTCTCTTTACTCAAGGCACAGAGTTTGAGAGTACTTTTTTATAAGGAGATTTAGAAGCTTAGTTGGTACCTGCCTAGAACTAGATGAACAGATTTGGGCTTCCCTCTCAACCCCCGTACTAGGAATATTACAAATTTCTTATGTATATTCCAGAAAGCAACAATTCTGAAAACTGACCAAAACCACAGTGTAGCAGCGCCATCTTCTGAGCCCTCGATAACTTTACACAGAAACTTGGGAAATGACCCAAGGTATAAAAAAAGTGGGCTGAAGTGAAGCATAAAATATAAAAGTATGCCTCAGAAAAACTTTTATAATTGACGTATTTATTTTATCCTTTAACACTAATAAAGTGGCAAAGAGGATCATGTATCATAATAATGCTGTAAAAGTATTTCAAACGGTGGTTTGTTTTGTTTGTACAAACTACTATATTGTACTATTACAAAAAGACAGTCTCTTTTACTTCACAATGGTGTGGCAGAAAGTGGGACTTAGGGTGCTAGGAGGGGTGTGCTGGAAAGTGCTTAACTATCAGCCTCATAGGACCTAGGGGAAGGGGCGGAACCCTGGCACGCTGCAGTCGCCTAGTTCTGCGGTGTAAATTCTCCCAACACCACGGCTGGTTTCCACGTGGCGCCCTCCGACCAGGGAGCTGATTGGCTCCCTGGAGCAGTTGCAAGTGCGCAGGCTCCAGCTCGCCTCTTGGTCCTGACTTTACCGGATACTAGAAAGGCAAGTCATGTCACCTCTCCAAACATTAATTTTTCCCTGTCTGAAAAGGCTGGTAAGTCACTCCCAAGTTAGTTGTTTTTCAGTCTCAATTATAAAATTCTAAGGAAAGAAAAAGTTTGCTCAGTAAATGAAGACCAGGAGGCCCAGCACTTCTTCAAGTTAAGCCCCTATGAGAAAGGGCAGTGGTAGTTTCCTTGCAGCCCCTCCTCTCCAAGAGACACGTTTGCAAATGATCCTTTAAAAAAAAAAATGTTTGAAGAGCTATTTTAACTAGCGCCACCAGCCATCCCCTGTAGATAAAAGAACATCTAGTCTCACTTCAGATCCCTTTAGATCTATGACTATATTAACATTAAGATGGTCAAAGCTAAAAGACAATTCTGTGAGAATCCAATGCTGATTAGTAAGCAGGTTCTTTCTACTGAAAATGAAAGAAAACATGCCCCAAACTGAATTAAGGTAAAAGGAAATTTATTGGCTGATATAGGCAAAAGTAGGTTTACAGTTGTAAGTACGCCAAACTTTACTACAGTGCCTACACCGTTTTACATTTCTACCAGCAATGCACAAGGCTTCCAGTCGCCCCACATCTTCACCAACACTTGCTATTTCCCATTTTATTTTTTTGTAACAGCCATGGTAGGGAGTGTGAAATGGATCTCATGATTTTTAATTTGCATTTCTCTAATTACTAGCCATGTTGAACATCTTTTCATGTGCCTATTGGCCATTTTATATCGTTTTTAAAGAAATACATATACAAGTCTTTTGCCCATTTTATTTTATTTTTAAATTATTTTTTAAAGATTTTATTTATTTATCTTTAGAGGGGAAGGGAAGGAGAGAGGGAAAGAAATATCAATGTATGGTTGTCTCTCATGCGTCCCCTGCTGGGAACTGTCCTGCAACCCAGGCATGTGCCCTGACTGGGTATCGAACCAAAGGCCCGCGCTCAATCCACTGAGCTACACCAGCCAGGGCCTCTTTTACCCATTTTAAAAAATTGTTGTTTGGTTACAGTTGTCCCCTTTCTTCCCCCCATTACTCTCCCCTGCCCAGTTCAAACTTCTGCCCATTTTTTAATTGGGTTGTTTGGTTTTTGTTGTTAAGTTGTAAGAATTCTTAATGTAATCTGGATACTAATCCCTTATCAGATATGTGATTTGCAAATATTTTCTCCCATTCTGTGGGCTTTTTCACTCTTTTGATAGTCTTTTAATGCGCAAAAGAATAGCACATATTCTTGACACCTTAATAAATTATGCATGGACCACAGCCAATTCCAACTACGTTGCTACCCCATAGGTTTCTTAATTTAGTAAGAATATTGTTTTAACCTCAATGCAGTGCTATACCATAATTTGTATTTGTATTACCACCACAAAAATATTGTGTTGAATGATTTAAATCTATATTTTTATAGATTTTTTCTTTGATATAATGTCATAATTTTTTTCTTTGATAGAAAGAATTTAAAACTTTTACTGTGACTCCAGGAATTAGAGATAAAAATTCTACCATTATGGAAGTGATTTTTCTATTTGTGACATTAATGACACTGCTGTGATACCATTATTTAACTGTTTAAGAAGTTCTTGTTCTACTAAAGGAGTGAACACACTGACAACTTTCATTTAGTATTTTGTGTTTGTACAAGAAAATTTGAAATTTAAAAATGAACAAAACGAATTTGCAATGGTCATTTGATCTTAATGTAAAGCCATGCTTCGTGGAAGATATGTAAACTTCTCTTTTGTGGCTGCTTACAGTCTTCCTAAAATACCTACCATTTTAATATATAAGCAGACATTTCTTCAGTGCATTTGTGTCTGTGGCCCATGATATTACCCCATGATGGATAGTTGATGTTAACAAATATTTTGTGAAAATAATACATTTATCACTACCTTCTTTAAGAAACTGGAACAGTCTTAATTTTTTTTGTTAAATATGCACTTCCATTTATTTGAACTCATTGCTCCTAAGAAAATTTATTGTTAAGTAAAAAAATCTTTACCGAAGAAGGACATAAATAGATGAACAGTTGTAGATTTACACTGTGCAACAGGTGACAAAACGACCATAGTAAGAGCATTTACACTGGTCTCAATTCACTCTTTAACGGGACAATTTAGTTACCATTTTTTACACATACTTCAAATACTGTAGTTGCTTAACTCTCCCACTGATCACACCAGCTGGCACTTTATGGGCTTCATGCTTCTCACACGCCAGTGGCCAGGCATGATTCGCTGCTATTATACCAAATGGCCAGCAGGGGCAGCAGTGTCAAGAACTTCTTTCACTACAATTCAAAACTGAAAGACAGTTCTTCCTAGACTTCTGTTTCCCACAATATTTATTTTTAAAGCACTCTGAATTATATCCATCAAAAGGAAATTTTAGTTTTGTGGCATCAGGAGAGATTTGGGGAAAGAAAAGTGTGTTATCTCTGGTTGCCTTTAAGATTCAGCAATGTGTTAAAGTGTGAACTCTACTGTTTATACATTCCATGCTACTAGACAAGATCCTGGCAGAAGCTGGAAGAGGAAAGAAGTCCACTAAACCTTTTCTGCCTTATTTTAATGCAACTTTAAAATAAAATTTTGTTTCAAAACGAAAAGGTCTAGGACAAATGCTAAACTGAAAAGCATTCTGAGAAAATATGAATAAGCCAAAACTCTTCAGGGAAAACCAAGACACGATCACCTAGTCAGGGAATGCCCATGCTTCACATTAGAAGATACTGGAAGTTTCCCAAAGTGACTGTTGGAATGTACAAGCCCACCAACAGCATATGGAAGAGAATTACTCCACTTCCTCACCAACATTTGACATCATTTGTCTTTTAATTTTGACCATTTGGGTATATATACAATGCCACCACATTGTTTTAATTTTACTTTACTTGCTTAATAATAAGATGAACACGTGTTTCTTGACCATTTGGATATCTCTTTTTTTGAAGTGCCTGCTCAAGCCTGTTTGTCTGTTGTGTATATGTGTTTTTTTGTTATTGATTTGTAGTAGTTCTCAATATGTTTGATAAATAAGCCACTAATTAGTTACATGTGTTGTAAATATTGTATACTACTCTCAGGTTGCCTTTTTGGACTCCAAGTGGTTTCTTTTGTTAAACAAAAGTTCTTAATTTTAATGTAGTCCAATTATCTGTTTGAGATATCATTTCTTATTTGAAGGTCATGAAGATATTATCCTTAGTTATTGTCCTAAAGCTTTTTTTAACCTGTCATATTTAGCAATACAGTACTACTCAGGTGAATTTGGGACATAGTAAGAAAAAGGGATACTTTATTTCTCTCATATTGATATCCACTTGATCAAGCATCATTTTTTCAGAAGGTTGTCCTTTTCCTTCTGAGTTTCAATAGAGATTCTGCCATAAATCATTTAGGTAGTTACTAAACGATCAGTTTGGGTCTGTTTCTGGATTCTCTATTCTGTTCCACTAATCTGCTTGACTTTTCCTGTGCTAGTACCACTCATATCTTAGAACTATAACCTTATAATAAATTGGTTTGTGGTGGTATAAGTCTTTGTTATGTACTTCTTTTTAAAGTCTGGCTCAGCTATTCTAGGTTCTTTGGATTTTCATATAAATTTTACAGTCAGCTTGTCAATTTTCATCAAGAACTAACAAACAGACTCTGCTCAGATTTTAGGTGGGTTTCTTTGCATCTATAGGTCAATTTGGGATGAATGGACAATAATAACAAGTTTTCAAGCCATGATTGTGGCATATTCTTTAATTTCTTTCAGCAATACTTTGTAGTTTTCAGTGCATATATCACACACATCTCTTAGATATATTACTATATAGTTTACATATTTGGTGTTATTATAGATTCCTTTTTTAAATTTGATTTTCTTGTTGTTAATTGCTAACATACAGAAATACAATTGAAAATTATATTCTGAACTTGTATCCAGCAACCTGTTAAATTCACCTAAGTCCAAAATTCATATGTTGAAGCCCTAACCCCCAGTACCTGAGAATGTGACTGTATTTGGAGATAAGATCTTAAAAAGATAACTAAGTTAAAACAAGGCTGTTAGGGTGGGCCGCAGTCCAATATGTCAGGAGCCCCCATTAGAAGAGATAAGCATGTTCAGTGAGACACCAGGGGTGTCCCATACAGAGAAGGACAACCATGTGAAGAGTCAGCAAGAGGATGGCTATTTGCAAGCCAAAAAGAGAGGCCTCAGTGGACCCGACCTGGATAACACTTTGATCTTCGACTTCAGCCCCGAGAACTGTGAGAAAAGAAATTGCTGTTGTTGAATCCCCAAAGTGTATAATATTTTGTTACAGCAACCTGAACAGACTAATAAGAGGAAGACCCTGATTAAAAACTCATTAAACCAAGAGAGGTTTCTGAGAGCTTCTAGGCTGCTGAACACATGGAAGTGCTGGAAGAGTGTCACCCCAAGAGGTACTGTCCCCATGCCTTACCCTATGGGTCTCTTCCATTTGGCTGTTCCTAAGTTATATCCTTTTAGAATAGGTCAGCAATCTACTAAGTGAAATGTTTCCCTGAGTCTGTGAACCACTCCTGCAAATTAATTAAATACAAAGAAGAGGTTGCTGGAACCTTCCTTTTATCACCAATCAGTTAGAAACACAGGTGATAACCTGAAGTTGAAACTGGCATCTGAAGTGTGGGGGAGATCCCTTAACCTGTGAGATCCAACACTATCATTAGGCAGATAGTGTCAGAATTGAGTTGAATTGTAGGATTGGTGTCAGAGAATTGTGGTGGGAGAAGAAATCCCCAGTGTGGAGCTGGGTGCAGAACCTTCTTTATGTCAAATTGTTCAGGACAGTTTATGTCAGCATTGTTTGGAAAGTGGAACTTTTAAGAAGCCATGTTTAGGGATGATAGCGTGAACTGCCAGAAGAGCAATCTTGTGGTTTTTGGTTCGTGTTTTCTAATTTGCTTTCTCTTATTCACAAGTTATCATTTGTGTGAGTGAATCAAAATAATTGTTTTGATTTCATATAAAAAGAAGTTAAGGTAAATATTGAACCATTTAACAACATAACTAAAGCAAGAAAATTAAAAAGTGAAGTGAGTTATTGATATAAGATTAAAATCCATGCTTTAATTTATAAAATAACAAGAAATTTCCTGTAATAAAAATAGTGTTTTGAGGAGCATGCTGAATTCCCAGGAATCAATAAAAATATTTGCCGTTTTACAGTTTTCCAAAGATGGAGTCTACGATTCTAGGGCAGGTGCTATACTCTTTCTTAATGTTTAGATGCCAAAAAAAAGGAGGGGATCAGCAGTTATTTCCCTTCCAACTGGAATAAGAAATTTATAATATTAACAAGTAATTTTGCTAGCAATAGACTTTCCAAAGAAATTAAAGATGGTTTACATAAGGAGAGCCATCAAAACAAAAGGATCCATTCAAGAGAAATCAGCACGAAGTTCAACAACTACTGAAACTATCAGCCAAGTCCAGCAGGAAGATAAACAATATTTTCCATTTCAGAGAAAATCTTATCTCAGTGATTATTCATCAAGACACAAAGCCAAGCAACTCTTAAATATTTTGTTTTATAGAGGATAGCATAAGGGGAATTCCACTTAGAAACCTAGCCAAAGGACCAGTAATCACAGGTCCTGGCAGTTCAACTAAATGTTTTAAGCCATCACAGGAATAATTTGGCATAATAAAAAGAAGAATTTTGTGCTTATGGAAAACACTAAATAAACACAGAGAACTTAATGATCCTGAACTCCTCAAATTTGGTTTACTCTAGAGCCCTGTCAGCTGTAACAATGGGGCAGGGCTGAGGGCACAGGGACATCCAAGTCCACATTGCCAGCCCTCTCGTCTCTGTAAGGACCAGCGCATTGTCTAGTTCATCCCCAAGGACTCACCCTAGATGGTCATCAAGATGCATTTGTTTAATTAAATTACATAAAATCAAATTGTGTTTACCAAAGCTAAGATTTCATTTAGGAAAGGACAGAAATTAATAATGACAGTCTTCCTGTAGTTTTTAGTTGATCAAATTAGAAAGCTTGTTTTGCATATCCCCTTATTCCTTTACTCTACCAAGCACCAACATCTTAAGAAAAAAGAACCTGTTTCATTTGCCTTCTTATTCTTACTCGAGCATAGTAAGAATTCAATACTGCTTTTTGAATGAATGAATGAAGTGAATGAATGATTCTTTAAATTTCCTTTTATTAGAAATTATAACTCTATACTATAGAAAATTTATAGTATGAAGAAACAGTGACTCAGGAATACAACAAAATAAAACCCAATACAGGGAATGGGATAACAATAAGTAGACAAAGAAAAATAAGTATGCACATCTTATCTCTGTCCGATACAAATTAAAAATCTAAAACAGATATTCTGGGATCACCACAAATGCAAAGGACAAATAAAATAATATCATGAATCAACAAAGTATGTGCATCAACATGGGGTCCAACTCATGGGGCTCACGGGGCTCCATGAGTTTTAGCATTATTAGGAGAAGACGTAAACCAGATCAGAGAAAGCATTTAAATTCTGAGTGCAAAGCAAATGGTAAAAATAACCAGTGACAAAAAGGACATTAAGAGATGACAGTCTTGCTGTAGCTGCCCCTCTAACCCCAATAGCTCATTTTCATCATTGATGCCTGAATTTCCATCAACTGGGGAAAGATAATAAATCATTTTTTTAATTCTTAACAATTTGGCAATCATGTAAATCCTCACAATGCTCTAAGAGGGAGAGTATCACTAATATAGTTTCATAGATGACCAAGTCAAGGTCCAGGAGTCAACTACTTGAACCCAGATCTGTCTGATTCCAAAGCCCATGTGGTTGTTTTTAACTGAGATATAATTACAAGTAATATTGTGTATGTTTAAGGTGTGCAACATGTTGACTTGATTCATGTTTATGTTGCAGTATGATACCACAATAGCGCTAGCTAACACCTCTATCACATCACATAATTATCATTTCCTTTTTGTTGTGGAAACAGTTAAAATCTAGTCTCTTAGCAACTTTGAAGTTTATAATAGAGTATTGTTGACTAAATCACTATGCTGTGAATTAGATCTCCAGGACGTATTTATCTACTGGTTGCAAGTTCATACCCTTTGACTAACATGTCCTCAGTTCCCCCACCCCCAGCCCCTAGTAACCACCATTCTACTTTCTGTTTTTCTGAATACAGCTTTTTTAGATTCCATGTATAAGGGAGATCATAAAATATTTGTATAGGGAACTGTTCCGCATGGTATAGCGAATGTAGCCCAGCCCTGTCGGAAAACTGACAGGTGCAAGTCAGCACACAGGAAGCCAAACCCACGGATAGTTTCTCCCGTGGGGAACCAGGCCTGCATTGTACCTGGGCTGCTATGAGACTTGCTTTTGCTAAAACTCCCTCACCCTGAATTGAGGCAGCAAATGCTTACTGCATATCTTTAAAGTAACTTCCTAAAATCTATGCTAAACCTCCCAAGCATGGAATGTAACCAGTTCAACCACCTTTTCCTTTACATTTGCAAATATCCTTTTTCTTTGTAGTAATTAGCAACTTCCTCTCCTTTGTTATCTGTAAAAGGTAATCACCTACAGTGAACCTGTGCATAGAAAATGAAGGCCATCCTCCATGTAATGTGCCCAGAAAAGCAATAAAAGCCTGTCTAGGCAGGGGTCGGGGCCCTCTCTCACTCAGAGAGCGGCCATGCATCCTGTTTTTTCCACAGGACTTCTGTAGCCTGTGTGAATTTGTTTATCACAGCCACAACACGCGGACCCCACGGGCTGGAGTCTGCATCATATTTGCCTTTCTCTGACTTATCTTACTTAGCATAATGCCTTCAAGATCCATCCATGTTGTTGTAAATGGTAGAAATTTCCTTCTTTCTCATGGCTGAATAATATACCTCTGTGTGTGTGCGTGTGTTTACAACTTGTTTAATCCATTCATCTGTTGATGACACTTAGGTTGTTTTCATATCTGAGCTATTCTGAATAATGCTGCAATGAACCTGGAGGTGAAGATATCTCAAGATCTTGATTTCATTTCCTTTAAATAAATGTCCAGAAGTGGGATTGCTGGATCATATGGTAGTTCTGTGTTTAACTTTTTTCAGAACCTCCATACTGTTTTTGCATCATTAAAGCCCATGTTCTTCATCATCATCCTGAATTGTCCTGTAGCCTATAGGTAGTACTTGCTGACATCTGAAGCTCAATGTGGTCGATCTTATAAAAATAACAGTGCTCTGAGAGTCAAGAGAATGGTCTATCATCTGATACTAATTTTTGCTTGTCCTTGTTTTGTTACTGGATCTAAGGAAAGAGGACGCTGACAGTTACTCTTCTTCACCAAATAGTTGTGAGATAAGAATGAAACAATGTATGTGATTCTATCAGCCTGATTTTTATGGATACAGGCCATGTGGGGGTCAGAAGTATAAACCATGAACCCAGATTTTAAGAAGGCTTCATTCTAGCTAAGAACACCAGTGGGACAGGACATCATATTGATAGTTGCTGAGCAATTCGATGTAGCCTGTAAATGCTGCGCTCTCCTGCTAGAAAGCGGGGTCCATGGGGGCTTGTTCACTGCCTCTCTCCAGCATCCAGAATGGAGCCAGGCACATAGCCAAACCTCCATAAATATTTGTTAAGTGAATGATAATGAATTAGTCTACTCAGATTTGCGTTAGTGCATTTTAGGGGTAAAAGATGATTAAAATTTATATTTAGAATTAAAAAAAGACATTTGTTATATTTTATATTATTCCCCGCATATGTTCTCACAGCCTACATTTATAAATACTGTACTGTGAAAAATGATATTATCTCACACACCAAAAAAGTGGCAGCCACCATTTCTTATTCCCATATCTCATCACAGAATCAGAATATTGAAGCTGGAGGGGACCCCCCAGATACCATGGTTAAAGCTTCTTCTGACAAACGAGAAAGCTGTGGTCCAAAGAGATCAAGCCAAAGAGATCATGTCCAATTCAGTATGTTTTCCAGGACACATCTCTGTCTCAGTTCTGGGCTGTATTATCCTTCCCAAATACACTTCTGCCTCTGTTCACAAGGTGACTTCATCTGACCCCCTGTCATCTTGAGGTTATGGCAGATTCTACCCCTCTGTCTCCTAAGCACCAGTGCCATTCACTCAGGTGACTGCCTCAAGCCCAGGGTTGCCAGGACTTGACATCTGCTATCTGCTGTCCCACTGCAGACATCCCCCTCTCCTGCATTTCACACACATGCACACGCACCAACTATCCTAACTACTTAGTAACTCTAGACTCCCTGATTCTTGTTCACATCTCCCTTGTTTACTTCCTCAGTTCCAAGGTCAGCAGTTAAGAAGTCCATGGTGCCCAAAATCACGCAAACATGAGGATTTTAAAAGAATATATACAAGTGGTAGAATTTCAGATCCTGGAAGTATGGTGTGGACAAGATGGCCTAAAATGTTCATACTAAAAGTACTGAGACAGACTCATAGATGGAGAGCAGATGACAGCTAGTGGGAAGGGGGAGGGTAGGGGATGGAGGGATTAAGCAGAAAGCAAAAAGGACTCATGGACATGGACAACAGTGTGGTGATTGCTGGGGGAGGAGGGTATAAGGGGATTAAATGGTAATGGAAAAAATGCAATAAAGTGTTTTTTTTAAGTACTAGGTCAAAAATAAAAATTGCCCTTTTGTGCATTAGTGCACTTACAAGATAATGAGGTAAGTTTCTAAAACCAGGAATAAAGCAGGAACCCAAACCCATTTAGGGTAAGTGGACACTGATGCCATGTGTTACCTACTGATAGCAGGTGACCCAAAGCAGAGAAGATGAGTGGCAAAGCCAGGAGCTCACGCAGGGCAGGAAGTCAGGTCACACACCCCACCCCACACCCCAACCCCCCACCCCATCTGCAGTCCCTGCTCACAGAACTGGCAGTGCTGTAGCCTTGGAGGACGTGCCAATGAGAAAAGACCTTGTCATGTGTGGCAGGGGCCATGGCGAAGAAACAGGTTTGTGGGGATAAGAGGAGAGGGTGGTCCTATTTGAAGTCTGGAAAACCACGAGGCAGGAATTTTCTTCTGAAAAGGCACCAGCAGAAGCTAGTGGAATTCTTCTCCGCAGGACTGATCCACAGCCCATCTCGACACCCAAGAGACCACAATCTGATACTTTATTTTAAAAGCAAGTTAACTTGCTCAAGTGGGTTATGTCTTCTAACAGAGTTATAACCTTGACTAATACAAACACATGTTTTTTAATACTGGCAAATGTAAAAAGAAATTCATGCTTAACACAATCTTTGTGAACTTAGTTTTTCACTTAATACAGTATTACTAAGACTTAACTGTGTTATTAATGCCTTGATAGTAGTTCATTTGACTACCTTTGGTCAGCGGCACAGGCTGCCTTTTTTCTTCCCCCCTGGCCTTGACGATAGCTCACCTTTTCCTAGGGAAAAAAAAGGAAAAAGAAAAGAAAAATGAGGCAAGTGGAGATGAGGCATGAAAGTGCCCTGCCCCCAGCACCTCCAGGCCTCCCTTAACCACCCTGCTTCTCTGGGCTGCACCTTCAGGCCACGGGGGGACAGAGCTGCCCAGCAGCCCTGGCTCCTTGCCATGGAGGTGTGGAGACTGTGACTGTCCTTTCTCCCTTTTTAAAAAAGATATCGCCATCCTCACAACGTTGCTGTATTTTCTCACCAGACTCCAAAAAATGGGGGCGGGTGGCTCCACCTGTTGCCCACCTTGGGAAATGCCCAACCACTTTTTAAGGAAGAGCAACAAGTATATGGGGGGGCATGTAAAAAGAGAATACCACTCCGTGAATATTCTACAGCTTATTCATCCTTTCTCTTGTAAATGGGCACTTTTGTTGATTCCGGTTGTTTGCTATAAAGATCATTTTTAAAAATTAAACTTAAAATATTATTCATCCTTTCTCTTGTAAATGGGCACTTTTGTTGATTCCAGTTGTTTGCTATAAAGATCATTTTTAAAAATTAAACTTAAAATACTTCCACTCAGAGATCATTACTAAACATTTTAGTATATGTTCTTTTAAGACTTTGCTATATAATTTGTATACAGTTAAGATTCCATTGCATAAATATTGATTTGTGATGTTGAATTGCTTTTCCAAAAAGTAGATCTAATTTATATCTCTGTGAACCATTCAAGCTCCAAACTCAAAAGGATTAACTTTATTTTAAATCTATGATAATTGATATGCAAACAAAGGCCTTGCCTTATTTTTTATTTGCATTTATGTAATACTAGCAAGTAAACATTGTTTCCAAGTGACTTCAGTTTCCCCCAAACAACAGATACTGTAAAGAAAAAGCCATCAATTTTGCTTTTATATGAGTATCAGTTTTAATGGGATATTTGTATACTTTCCAGCCATTGTGTGTGTTTGAACAAATTTCATGAACATCGTAGTTTAGTTCACTGTTTGAATGCTATACAAATAATGGGCCTAGTTTGGGGCTCATGCCTTATGTCACCACTTTTTTTTCCTTTTTTTGCTGTCAAATCACCTTTTTATGTTTGTGAAAAGAATTAGCTGTAAACACATTTTGTTTTTAATCATATGTCAGTCAAACTTATCTAGGAAGTAAAAATTTTATTACCCCATTAATGTTATCATTTTAGTAGTTTTGCTGAATGTAAATATAAACAAAAAATTACCCACAGTCACAACCAAGAGGTAGCCATGTAATCTTATTTTTATATTTCCTCCTAGTCTTTCTAAGTATTTTTCCATAGTTGAAATAGTCAGAACTCAGTGCTGATAAGGATATAGAGACAGCTCCAGCTGGAATTTTAGTTATGCATAAATATTAATATTCATGTAATTAAATTGATTAAACTTTCCCCTTATGACTTCAGAGTTCTGCCACATCTGCAGAAAGCCCTTTCCCTCCACCTCCCTCTTCTGCCCTCCCAAGATTATAAAAATTCAACTACTTTTCCTTCTAACACTTCTCTGGTTTATGTTTAATTTCACCTTCCTCATTCCTCTAAGACAAAGGGAACTTCAGAAGACTGACCTCATGGTGGATAATGTGCAGTAACATTTAATTTTTCAGCCCAGTCCAGAAAAAATATCTTTCGATGAACATACATTCAACAAAACTTTAAGTTGTTTCTGTGTTTAAAATAGTTTTCCTAGAAAACCTCTTAAAACATTATATACTCCCTTAGAAAATTAAAATACTCTGTAAACTAACCTTTTCTTGAAAGTGTTGAGATAATCATTATACATAAATCATATCATTGTATATATGTATATATGCATCAATTATTTTAGTGTTGAAAGAGGGATCAATAAAGTTTGAAAACAATAGACATTGCCTCCAGCAAAAGTCCAGGCTGCTTTTTTTTCCTGCCAGTAGTAAGTTTTTGCTACTTTTTGTTGTTTTTCTCCCACTATCCCATCAACCTTAACTTCTCCCTTTTGTTCGTTGGTCTCCTGTACTATTTTTTTCTGTGTATTCTTTCTGAAACTGAAGAGGTCCTGGGGTACCACGTTTGTGGAATCGGTCACTTTAGTTTGGGGAGGTCTTGGTTTTCTGGATTTTGGTGGTGGTATTTTGTTTGTTTGTAGCACAGTAACGTGAATACTTTCAGACAGCAACCAGTTCCTCCAACCTTTTAAAGTATTTGTACGCTCAGCAGTTGGGGTTGCAGAGAACTGTGGGTGGGTGAGGTGGGACATTACCTGGCAAAATGGTAACTAAAGCACTATGTTTTTTACTATGCTTGGCACACAGTAAAACTTCAATAAATGTTGAATGAATAAATGGATAAAATTTATATGGAAAAACCTGTATTCCACAGAAGCCATCATTTTCTTCTTTTTCTGAAGTTTCTCCATCAAATAGGAAATTCTGCCAAGACCCCCATCTTCCCAGGGAACTAGAGGGAGGAAGTTGCTGCTTCCCCTCCACTTCTCACTGGCTCTTTGCTATATCTGGTGGAAGACAGGTATTGTTCCATATTTTCTTCACCACTGGTAAACTCTGTTAAAGTTGATACTCTCAATAAAGGCCACATCTCTTTGACTCTTTCTTGGAAGGTCGTCCTCTGCAAGCTGCATCTCACCTTTCAGTCCTGCCTCTTCCGATCAAAATGCACAGTGGGGTGGCCGGGCCTCTGTGGGAGCCTGGGACCCAGGGCATTTGTTCAATTTTGGGAAATAACAGCAGCAAGAAGCCCACTTGGCCACAGGTCCACACACAGCACTAATACTCATATTGTACAGTGATCCCCGTCCTTCTCCTGTGTATATTCTTAATCCCAGTGCTCACAGGAGAGCGTAGTATCATTAATTGGGTCCTTCAGCCCCATTCTTAGCAATAACTCACAACTGTAAGCACGAGAGAGCATATGAATAGAATGTTTTCACAGTGGGTGGAGCATAAAGGAAGAGAGAGCAATCAATTAGTCCTCCTATAAGATTGTCTTCTGGCAAATTCCTGTGGCTTTCTCTGGCAGGACCCAGGGACACTGCTTTGTGATAATCCAGTCCTTTCCTCCTTCTCTCAGATGCACAAGCAATTTCTCAAAGTTCTGGATGTGATCATTTCTCCCTGGGAGATGTGGAAAGGAGAACAAATGTCAGCTTTGAACATATGTTTGTATAACATGAGTTAAAAAATGAAATTTAACCCAACTTTTCTGATTATTGCAAGGAAGGCAAAAGTTAAATAGGCCTTTGTTTCTAATACTGGAGAGGAACTGGTGGCCAGCCCACCTGGACTTCTAGAATCAGGGCTGCCATGCTTTTTGAGGCTGAGCCTGGTCTCAAATGGCCTGTATGCTGGGGGAGGGCTGACTCAGATGAAGATTAGAATGCAGAAATTGGATTCAGGGGGTGTTATTGGGCTTAACATCTGTTAAGGACAGGAAGCAAGATCAGGCAGAATGTGTGAGTCCACTATTCTCATGTTGTACCCCTTGGCCTCTCAGAAAATGTGGTTGTTGAGGACAGTGGGGTAGGGTATGTTGAGGTAGTGGCTGGTGTGTATAGGGAAAGAGAGAGAGAGAGAAGAGAGGAGGAGAGAGGAGAGGAGGGGAGGGGAGGGGAGGGGAGGAGAAGAGAGGAGAGGGAAATACATGCAGGCCCTGGCTGGTGTGGCTCAGTGGATTGAGTGCTGGCCTGTGAACCAAAGGGTCGCAGATTCGATTCCCAGTCAGGGCACCTGCCTCAGTTGCGGGCCAGGTCCCCGGTGTGGTGCATGTGAGAGGCAACCACATGTTGATGTTTCTCTCCATCTCTTTCTCCTTCCCTTCCCCTTCTGAAAATAAATAAATAAAATCTTTAAAAAAATAGAAATATGTGCCAACAAAGAAATAAAATAGGAAATCCAGGTAAGTAAATTTAGGATGTCTTAGGATAACTAAGTGTAGGGAATCTCACTGAGATGCAGTATGGCTCCAGCCACAAAGGCGTCTGGGAAATGTTGGACTCTCTGTGTAATGTTCTGTGACTGTTTAAACCTCTGCAGCCTCAGGCTTAGCTGACTACCCAGAAAACCAGAATACGCCCAAAGATAAATGCCAAGCCCCCAGGAAGGAGGTTAATGAATGCATGGAGTGTGATAACTGCCTGATGTTATCTGTTAACTTAGGAATGCATTGTTCTTTCTGGTGGTCTCCATGACTACCCATCAAATGGTTTTACTGTTAACCCCCTTTATAGAGGAGGCCCTGTCCTGGGAGGGATGTGGATAATTCCTGGCCCACCACCACCGGCCCACCACCACCAGGAGCAGTTGATTTGCTCACGTGTGTAAGTTTCTCCTACTGAAGCTCTTATGAATTTGAATAAGGCAATGTGTAAGTTCTTTGGAATCCATCCTGAACTTAAACTTTTGGGACTTTTCCCCTACACTAAGAAGTTTCTGCACACAAACTTCTATTTTTCTTTAAGAACTTAACTCTTCACGGGGACAATATTGCCTCCAAGATAGAGGGCAGGGATTGGTTCTTGATGATCCAAAAATCATACTTTTAAAAAAATAAAGCAGATGTACATATGTACACAAACAGATATACAATATGTCTGTGGTATTAAAAATTTTATGGTGGTGGTCTTTAGGAAAATAAGTCTGAAAAGTCTCTTTATGGAATGGTAATGAAAAAAGACTGAGAAACACTATTTTAGAATTACTTCTTAAGTATTATCTTTGTATTCTTCTTTTTAAATGGCTTGTTGCATTTTCTTATTATAAAAAATAATATATTCCATTAGAAAAACAAATATGAAAAAGAAAAAAGATTGCTAAAAATTAGGGGTGTGTACATACATGCACACAGCTTTCCTATACTATTTTTACTTTTACTGAGGTGGAATTATGCGATAATTACTATTATGTAAATTTCTTCCACTTAATATTACAGTTAGCTTTCTCTGCAACAAAGATAAATTGCAGCATAATTTTAATGCTCATGTGATATTCTGTGATGTAATTACATCATGATATATTCAGTCAGTCTCAATTAACAGAGCTTCATGTAACAGCAGTGTATGTAACAGTAAACATTTACAGTACACATTGCTGTGCTGAATAGCTTGTACTTTTGTTATTTTTGAAGATAAATTCCTGAGAGAGGAGGAGTTAAAGTCTATATACTTTCTTTGAAGCATTGATACATGTTACCAAGCTGTATGTGTCTCTTTACATCAATAAATAAATTTCCACCATCATATTAATGCCTTCATAATATTCCATTGTATTAAAATATCATCATTTATTTAATCAGTATAATATTTAAATGATTGCCAATTTCCTCTTTGCTATTAGAAGCAATACCTTAAAAAAATCCTGAACTTGACTGATTATTTTCACAAGAAAAATTCCTGAGTGGAAATAGTGGACCAAGAGTAAACAATTTAAAAACAGACACAACTTTTTAACATCCTCAAAATGCTGTTTCAATTTACCATCGTTTTGAAGGTAATGAACCTTTGTAAGTCACAGCATTTCTGGCCTCCTGGCTTGTCATGACCATATGTCTCGTATAGGATACACCCGAAGTACCTCCTGCTTCATGCTCTTCTTCCTGGTAGATCATTCGGAAAGGCAAAGGTTTCTTCCACTGCCAATGCCTGAGGCTTCCGTGGTTTCCAGTGTTAGCAACAGGTGTCAAGGTGGAAGCCTGTATCTCCTCTCTAGAAAGACGCTTCAAAAACTAAAGTATGGGAAGTTTTCCCACTGGCTTCCTGGTCTGCTATTTCTTTGGTTTATTTGTTTTCATTCTTGGCTTGGAACCTGCCAGGATGAGCATGGTGTGTTATATGTCACCTAATGACACAGGCCTTGGGAAATTATTTCTGGCCAAAGTCTTTAATCCTGCTCCCAGAGTACTCACTTGCTTATTTTTGCTTCTGTTCAACAGTGAAACCATCAGGGACAAGATATCCAAAATGCGAGCCTCCAGCGTCTGTAAAATCATGGTAAGTCTTCCTGTTGTCGAGGAGTACATGGAAAATCACTGCAAGTCATATCATTCTTTTATGGAAACAAATCCTGTATTGTTTACTTTTTATTTTAGAATTCTAAATGTCCTTCCACTCTATTTCCCACTTCTCTCGCTCAGAATCAGCAGTGAGGATACTTGCCCTGGCCAGAGGTTTGAACACGTGAGGGTGATACAGAGAATCTGGGGACAGAAGCTGTGTTGGAAGCATCACCTGGGTGAGAAAAAACATGGGACTCAGAAACACCTCTGCTTCCAGGTCACCCGCCAAGGAGTCAAAGGAGTTGCAGCAACATTCATTGACTGCATCTCCCATCCTTTCAACATCTCTCCTCAGGTTATCTCATCTTATTAATGAATGAAAATGGAAATCAAAGGTGATTTGTGGTGGGAGGGTTCATAACTTTTAAAAATTGTGCCAAGCCCTGGCTGATGTGGCTCAGTGGGTTGGGCATCATCCCACAAATCAAAAGGTCACCAGTTCAATTCCCGGTCAGGGCATGTGCCTAGGTTGCGGGTTCAGTCCCCAGTCAGGACACATATGAAAGGCAAGCAATCGATGATTCTTTCTCTCATCGATGTTTCTCTCCACTCTCGCATCCTCCCTCCCCCCCTTCCTAAAAATAAATAAGTAAATAAAAACAGAAATTCTGCCAAAAAACAGATAACATAAAATTTACCGTCTTAGCCATTTTTGAGCGTACAGATCATTGGCATTAAGCACATTCACACTGTTGTGCTACCATCACCACGTCCATCTACTTTCACCTTACAGAACTGAAACTGTGTGCCTAGTGAACAACAAGCCCCCTTTCCCCTCCCTGTGACTCAGGGGTTTTGGCCTGAGCAATTGGAGGGATGCTTATCACTGCCACTCAGCATGCCATCCCCCTTGGCTTGACCACACTGTCTTCCAATGATTATTTTCACCTTCAAATATCGTACACCTACAAATATTGCAGGTTGGCGTCAGGCCTGGTAGTTTGTGAAAGCCATCTAAAGACAGCCCACAGTGATTTTTAGTTTTAGAATTTTCTGATGCCTACTCCAGTGTGCTGGTGTTTCTCATTTTACCAGCGGCCAAGGTGTAGGGTCATCTGAACTGAGCACCTGATCCTTAACTTTAAAAATCATGACTCCCATGTATGTGACTCCATGAGTACAGGTGCAAATTCAAAATATCTTAAGGAGTTGAGTGACATTATTATTATTTATTTAGAGCTTTTGGGTTGCAGAGTGCTTTGTCTTCACAGGCAGTGACAGTTCATCACCTCCAACAACCCAGTAAGGTAGTTATTTTCATCTTGTTTCTTCAAAACTGAGGAAAGGGAGTCTGAAAGAGAAAGTAACTTGGCAGAATTCATGCAAATAGTCAAGGAGAAGTTCTTGAAGTTGTAGAAGATCCTGAGTGTTGTAATGACTTCCTTGAAAAATAATTCCCAGTGTACTAACCAGTTAAGCTTTGGCTTCTATTTTGATTTGGTTGGGGGAGGTTTACACATAAATTCTTAAGTTTTACTTGGTTATTTGGACTACTGCAATCTTAAAAAGTTGCTTAAATATTTTTACTTCTTTTTGTCTTTGTCCTCTTTTCATAACTCATTATGCATCTTCATCTTCATTCCTATGCACAAATTTAACTGCTTTTTGGTCAGCTATAGAAATATTATTCTTTTTCCTCCCAAATTCTCCCAGTACCCTTCAGGTCCTCTCCAGTTCACCTACCTCTTTCTGCATTTCTGGCACAGCAACATAGTAGTAAAGTGGAAAAGCCACATTTTGTCCTTTTTTTCCTTCAGATTTACCTCCAGCCCCCTTCTCTTTATAACTGCACCCCTTGCAGCTCTCAGGACCTCAGCACAAATGGATATTTTAGGGACAAGTTGAAATTATAGGAAAAATTTTGTTTTTATCTCTCCTCATTTAATCCTGCTTTTAACAAGAACCAGCTCAGCATGAGGATTTTTTTCCTCGGGTTTACTCCTCATAACTGGACCCCAGAGTCCTCTGTGGGCTCTGTCTGCCGCAGCTCCCCAGCCACGAGGCCTCCCATGTCTTTCACGGGACAGATGGCTTTCTCAGTGGGGGAGGCACCAAGCAGCTGTGAGCAGCTATCTTCAGGTTGTGTGGGAGAGGCACAAGGCCTGTGCTCCAAGAACGCAGAAAAGGATGTTTTCTAATCCCAGCCTCCTCACATCTAGCAAAGGGCAACCTTGTTCTTACAACCAACAGCCACATTTCAAATAGCATGCGGTGTGTAGGATTCTAGACAATGGTGGAAAGAGGTGGCCCCTTCCTTGTTTCTTGCTCGGCTCACCCATCTTGAAGTTTGTGAGATTTGGTGGTTGGGGGAAGGGCCTTGGATCTTCGGAAAATCCTGTGGAAATCTTCTGTCCACTTTCACACTGAATATTTTTAAATTGTTAAAACTCTCTGCACTCTTTACATCTTTGGAAAAGCAGTGCGTTTTGTTTTTGGCTTCTTAAATGAGTTGTCTTGAACTCTGTAGCTCAAGAGAAGGAAGCCTTCTCTTTCTAATGTTCTTCCACCTTCTCCATCTCTCCCTCACCTCATCCCCTACTTTCTCCGCACAATACCTTTCTCCATATTTATTTTTTTCAGTCTTCAAAGTCCTATCATCTTGTCACCAAAAAAGTATTTTGGCACACTTACCCACAAATCCCAGTCGTAACCATAACTGTCATTTTATGTGGTAAATTCTATAGATACCTGTTCCGCAGTTTTTCATCCCTTGCCCCTCCCCACAGGTGTGAGCTTAGACCCCCTGGGGATTAAATTTATGACTTTGCTTCAGTGCCAGACAGTGAGTCCTTGCTGTGAGTCTCCCATTCTTCTCATGTTCCTGACTCTTTGCTGATTAGCTCTTCCTTCCCCTGTAATAGAAGCTTTGGAGACAGGAAAAATAGTTTCCTGGTTTCCTGTTCCGCCTGAACTGTTTATTATGTTTAATTAACTCCTCTACAGTGACTTCTATTTTTGTTGGCCAACATAACATTCATAATAGAAAATTTAGTTTTCAGCTGGTGGTTGAATTCAAAACTATTTACCAAACTAGGTCTGGCTTTTGTGATTCTCCCTAGACAAATATGGCTACCGCCTTTCAGTCACCTGGAAGGCACTCAGAGGCGGTGGTGTGAGTGCTTGGTCACCAAAGACGTAGGTTTGCACTATGGAAGTGAAAAGGCAGACCTGTCACCGTCAGTGTCTGTGACAAACAAAAAGAGAAAATGATGGGGTAGGCAGATTAAGTTTCAAAATATAATAAAAATTTAGTGTCCAATATGCAAAGAGAATTAATATGATTTAAAGGACTCTCTTCACCAGGTATGAAGATATAAAGAAATGATTGGCCAGCATGTCTAGAGTTTCAGTTTGGCTCCTGTGTGTCTCTCAGATGCTTATTCTTGTGGGAAATATCCTAAAAGTGCCTTCCCGAAAGGGTCTGGTCTTCCAGAAAGTTTTTCTTCACTGTGATAACAACCACAGCCACGGGCGTAGGAAGTTAGGTAGATGCCACCTTATCCTGCAGGCAGCACCCAGGACCAGCAAACTGTGGGCATCCACTATCGCAGTTTGGCTGGTTTAGTCAGATTCTTTTGGTTGTAAATTGAGAAAGCCCAATGCAAGATTGCTAAAGGGAAAGAAAGTTTTTGGGTTAACAAGTGAAAGTCCTAGGGAAAGCTGGCTTCAGATACTGGGTTCAGGGGCTCCTCTGACTCTCTCTGTCTCTTAGTTCTGCTTTGTTCTGTTCTGACTCCATCCATAGGTTCCTATCTCATGGGGGCAAGATGGCTGCCAGAGGTTGGTCACTTTTATCCTCTCCTCTCATTAATCCCAGTTGGAAAAGCCCACCTCTCTTTCTCAAGAGTTTCCAATTTTAAAAAAGTTCTGGAATCAAATCATATGTTTTGCCAAGTATTGATTTGCAGGTAGTGAAGGAAAAGTCTCTAGGTTGTGAGGTTTTCAGTCTGTTCAATGCTTTTGGTAAGATTAGGAATGTCACCTTTTATGCTACTACAGGATGCTTTCCCACCAGGCTCCCTGGGAACCAGCTGTCACTGTGTGCAGAGTGAGGATCAGGGCTCTTCCGGGAGGCTTGGACACCTTTCTTTCCCCTTTGAAGGACTGCTGCCTCTTGACTATATTTCTCTAAGTCCCTGACTTCCACTATCCCTGGAGACAAACGGTCTTCTTCAGGGAAATATACCCAAGGCCACTGCTCATAGATCTGTTGACACCCTCACCCCAGGTAAAGACAGGTTCTGGAGAAGATGAATTTGAGGGAGACAATGCCCAACTCTTGCAGAATGGTGACTTGGGTATTTATTTTTCAAAAATAAATGGGTATTTATTTTTCAAATAAATGTTTTTATTTAGACAAAAATGTTGTTGTTATACAACATCTTTCTTAGGTGTTATAAACTGAAAGAAAAATTTTGTATCATTTGTTTACCAAAATCTGGCACTCCTCATGACATCTTACATTTCATCTGAATTATTTCCAACCCATCAAATCTATTTTTACCAACCAATAGGTAAGCCAATAGGTAAGTGTGGAAAGTCATCTCCAAGTAAGGCATTGTTAAGATCTTGACAGAGATGGGAAGACAAGGTTCCTTTAAAGAGCTTGCACATTGGAAAGAGAAGATTATTGTTGTGGAAAAGATATCACACTCAGATTTTTAGTGATTTTTTTTAATGACTGAAGTATGCCTTATTTCAAGGAGAAGATTCTGGAGAGTTACTGCATACATAAATACTGATGTTAAAACTCAAGAATAGTGTAACTTCAGAGGTCAAAGTTTGCGCAAACATTCCCATATAGCCCTACCAGGTGTTACCGTGTTGACTATTATAGGCAGGCTGCATGCACTTGGGGCAATGCAGACCCAACTTGCTTCAGAATTTGGCTATACATCTTTTCTATACATGGTGTAACTTATACATGTAACACAGTTGTTTCCATCACATGGTAACATGTAATTAGAATGATAACTAACTCTACAAACTAGTTAATGGATGAAATAAACCTTACCTGTCAGAAAGCAGCGTGGACTTGGAGATCATGGCAGAGGTGTGACTTGAACCACACCTTGAAAGATGGGAAGGAATTAGCCAAGATGGTCAGCATCAGCCAAGGTCTCATGGTGGGAATGTTCAAGTGTACCTCAGGGTCCGGGGCTGCGTCCTACTTTTCTGAAATGGAGTCTCTGAAAGTAGCCTTGAGAGGGAAGTTCAGAAAGGTGGAAGAGGGAAGAGTGCTGGGGTAGAGAGGGTCTTCAGTTACCTCAAACCTTGGGCCCAGGTTAAGGACTCAATAAATACTTGCTAATTCATAAATCAATCAAGTGTAGCAGAGGTATAAGTAGACTAACTGGAAGGAAGTATTTCTTCAAGGTAAGACATGATTTTTCACATTGTCAAGTAGTTATTGAGCTTCAGACATTTTTCCTAGATGTTGGAAATACAGGGTCTGGCAGGAATAAGGCCCACTTGAGTGTGGTTCATAGGGTATAACATGGGTGTAATAATTTATAGTTTTAATTTGAACATTTCACCTATAATGTCATATGGTGTGCTTGAGTGTGATACTGTTATGCTACAGAATTACATGCTCTGATTTTGTAATGAAAACAGGGTGTTATTTGTGCTGGACCCTGCATATTAATAGTGAGCTAGACAAAAAGCCCAGTTCTCATAGAGTTTATATTTTAATGAGAGTTGAGTGACAGATAGTAAGAAGCTGAATAACTAAATTAATATTGAGATCATCTCAGACAGTGATAGGTGTGAGGAAGACAATAAAATGATGGACAGCAATTTGGAGGAAGAGGGTTACTTTAAATAGAGTGATCAGAAGGGTCTTTGAGGAGGTAACATCACCAAGATAATGTTCTGAAGGAACATCAAACACAGAACTGTTCCTACACCAAGGGTGCCTTCTCTCCTCCACGCATTTCTCATGTCCAATCACACCTTCCATACTAGGCCTGGAGGTACCTTCTCCTGGACCTTCCTCACTTCTGCAAAGGTATCCTGTCCTACCCAGCCTAGTTGGGTGACTTTAGACTGGCCCCTAATTCTGCTATAATTTTCTGCTTTCTTAATTATGAAACAGAGAGGATGGACCAGTTTTTTCATGTTCCTTTGAGTTCTAGCCTTCCATTTCTACCACTGCATTTCATGTTCAAAAATGCAGAAAAGATATTGGAACTGTTGTAAGGGGCCACTCATGTTTTCAGTTATCCTTGAACCTAGAACTAGAGTGATAACCAAGTTTGATCATCTAACCACCAGATTTTAGGGTTCTGTAGCAATGTGGTAAACTGGCAGTGGGCACCTATGCCTCATCCTTCTGGTATGCTATCATAAACTCATAAAGTTGAATTTTTTAAAAATGACATTTCCAGACTTCCTTGCAGCCAGGCTTCTGGGTAGGAGTTAGATTCTGCCAATTAGATGTTCTTGGTAGAGATTTTGGAAGCAAAAATGAGACAATGCTGTCCCCTGTTACTTTCCTGGAAGTTCTGGAAGGAGACTGGCAGGGTGAATCCCTGCTGCCTGATCCCTGGACCCAGCATCAGTGCAGGGTCTTGAATGCAAGCTTTGCAGTTCAGCTTCCTGCCTGGGGCTGAGGAAGCAGCTCCCCAGGTATCCTGCTGCTCTGGAGGTCTGTCCTGGAGGCCGGGTCTGGAGACTCTCCTCTAGCCCCTCCACAGATTTCATGAGCACCTAATTCTCCGTAGAACATCTGGCTAGAAACCTAGACAGATTTCTCTTTCATCAATTGAGCCCTTATTGTATTCAGGGAGCTGTTAACCTATGTTCAGAAAAAGGAAATGCTCTTTCAGACCAAGGTTATGAAAGCTTTATACATCTTTATTTCCAAATCATTAGAATACCCATAGTTCCTGAGTGTATCAGTCAGGGTTCCCCAGAGAAACAGGACCAATAGGATATATATATAGAGAGAGAGAGAGAAAGAGATTTACTATGAGGGACTGTCTCACACTATTACGCAGGCTGAGAAGTCCTATGATCTGCCATCTGGAAGCTGCAGAAGCAGGTGGTATAGTTCAGTCCAAACCCAAAGAGAACCAGGGGAACCCACAGTGTAAGTCCCAATCCAGGATCCCAAGATCCAAGAACCGGAAGCACTGATTACTGAGGGCAGGAAAAGATGTCCCAGCTCAAGCCAACAGCAAATTTGCCTTCCCTCTACTTTTTTTGTTCTACTTGGGGCCTTAAATAATTTGATGGTGCCCACCCATGTTAGAGAGGGCCATCTATTTTACTCAGTTCACCAGGTCAAATGTTAACCTCTGCCTCCAGACATGTGCTCACAGACACACCCAGAAATAATGTTTTACCAGCTATCTGCATCCTTTGGCCCAGTCATGTTGTCAGGTAAAATTAACCATCACGCCAAGAATTATACCCCTCCATAAAGAACTTCTCTCCCTCTGCCCAATCCATTATTCTCAGGAATAAATATTCTTCTAGCAAAAGCGTAAATAGGGCTTAGGCATATTTAGATGAGAACTATTTGCCCTTCATTCAGACATGTTACTGGGGAGAGGAGTTCATCAGAATTTATAACATCAAGTAAGACACAAACTGCATTTGTCAACATTGAGACACAAACACTGAGTCACCATTGAGACACAAACTACATTTGTAAAACCAAGGATTCCTATTTAGACCTAAAACCAGACCTTTCAAGGATTATGAAGGAATGATTTTTCCCCCTTCCTCTTCCCCTTTTGAAGAAAACTATTGGTTTTTACTTAGTACTTCCCCAACAGAAAAGTTAGGAGTTTGAGATGATTTTTATTTGTTCTTTTTTTGGTGGGGGAAGGTGGGGCATGTCTTTTAAAATTTACTTTCTGAAGATTTCAGAAGACTACCACTCTAAAATATTTACTAAAATTTCCATGAAACTTTATATACCAGTGAATTTCCTTTGTCCATAAAAGTTTCCATCCTTTAGAAGGTGAGAAGAGAATACCAGCAGCTAATGTGGTCTCGGTTAAGCCTCATCAGAGGGGAATTTCAGAAGCCTGTAGGGCAATAGTCCATTCAACCCTTTCATTTTATACAGAAAATGATCTCTTAAGGCTCTATACATTCAAAGTGAATGTGCCAAAACCTACTTAATTATTTGCCTGGACAAATCACCTCCTCACCCCCATTTCCAAGTTTATGGGGCTTATAATGAAGGGGATTGTTGGTGGGAGAGACCCTTGTTTAATAATTAAATGGGACTAGAGCATTAAAAGAAATGGCCTGGCAGCAGATAGCTTTGGGTCAAGAGCCTCAAAATTAAGAGAGGAATTGAAGGGAAAGGAAAAATAAGAATAAGGAAGTGCCACTCAAAGAGTTAGGGTTTCTGACACCAGGAAGCTTTCCTCCCTTTTCAGGTACAGAATAAGCCACAGAACAAGTGTTCCATTCATGATAATTGCCTTCTCCATTACTTTCCCATTTTTTCCCATAACTCTTTAAGTTTTCTCTGGAAAAACAAAAACAAAACCTTTCTATTTTCTGCCTTGCTGGATTGATATTCCCTTCAAAGTCTCTGGAGGCAGACCCAGTAATCACAAATAAACATTTCTTCCTGTTACAACGGGAAGCTCACTTTACCACTGTCCATGAGCTTTCCTTGTCTACATGGCAGTAATTCAACAGCCAGCCAAGGACTGTGCAAGAAACTTTCCCGTGCTCTAATGGAATAGGCCTAAAATACATCTCTGAGCAGCCAGATTCTTGGTGAGCCACTAGCCTCTGACTATTCTTTCCAGCAGCCAGGACCTAGGGATGTGTCCTGGACTCATACAGTTACTGTCATGTGACTGTAATGTTACATGTGGCATGTAAAGGGACACATCCACACGGGGGTCTGAAAATGCACTTCCAGTCACTCTTGGAGGCTAATGTACACTTGAGACATCTCACATGAAGCTGACATCAGACATTCATTCACTGAATTATTTCCTTAATAAGATGCTACTCCTGGCTGACAACCTGAATGTGAGAAAGGAGGTTGTGTAAAAAAATAAAAAGAAGGATGTCTTTGGAGGAAAGATCTTGTTGGAAAGTCACAAAGACTGACCTATGTGTGCTGAGCCGCAAATAGAGCAGAAAGTGCTGGAAGGTTAAAGGAGACACAGCAATTCCTTTTGAATGATTTCTTCACCCTTTCCTTTTTCAAACGGATGGCAAACAGGTTCTGAAAAAGATGCTGAGCCCTTATAGTTTCTACCTGTGGCTACATTTTATCTAACTTCAATAAAAGCAGCAGCCCACAGAAGTGGGAATGTCCAGGATACACTTCCTGATCTGTACCAACCTATAAAAACATTGTTGTTCACAGGCAGTTTTTTCCTCAGGGGCGGATGGTGGAGTGAGGGACTGGGGGCAGGGCAGACAGGAGGAGAAAGAGGAGAAGGAAGGAAAATGCCTCTTGAAGTAAATTTAGACAATTAAATTTCCACCACATGGTCAGCAACCTCAGGAAAGGTTTCAATAGAATAAAGAATCTTGGGCTCAGAAACCGTGTTGCAGAGCCTGTGAAATCAAGGTCCCTGGAACATTCTGACAGGGAAAGTTCTGTACACGGCATCACTGCTTTTGGCAGCGAACTTGCAAATTAACATTGAATGCTGCGCAGTCAGGCAACTTCTAAGCAATTTCAAATAAGTACAGTCATAATTCATCTCTAGTCAAACAATGTGAGAATTTCATAAGAGCAACAGGAAAAGTTCTAGAAGGAAAGAACACTTCTAATTTCCATTGTTCTGCAGACACTCCCTCTCAGGCAGTTTTTTTTTTTCCCCTGGTTGCTAAGTGGGAGTCTGCTTATTGGAACATGAAAAAAGGTAAGCCATATTCTTTTATTCCAGTGAAGGAGAAGGGTGATTGTTTAATTCTTACATAACTCTGGGCAGATGATATGCAAAGTGCACGTGTTTGGGTGATTTAGCAGAATTTGTGCTGTCTTAGCCTCCTGCCCAGGTGACTGGAAAACATCCCCCTGATGAGGGCATGCCCATGGGGGTCCCAGCTCTCTCCTTGACATTGAGACTTGCTTGCACATTGAGCAAGCACTGTGCAAAGTATTCAACTTATTTTTGTTTATTCTGAAAAATGGGAGGAGGGTTCTGAAACTATATAAGCCTCAATGTTGCCAAAAAGGCACACAAACTTCTTCTAAAGTGCTATGTAATCCACAAAAATTTTGTTACACACGGTAATAGCAACCATTATACTCAAGTATCTATAGTCATGATTGTGACCCAGACTTGATCAGATCAATCATTTAAGTTCTTAAAAGTTCTATAACTCTGTACTAGGATCACAAACTCCAAAGTTTTAAGTGAATAGTAAAGCTTATAAAAAGTGATATAAAACAGGTTTAAATGTTTTTTACTTATTTTGAAATAATTATGGCTTCACAAGAAGTTACAAAAAATAGGACAGAGAGTTACACCTTATGTAACTACAGTGCATTATCAAAGCCAGGAAATTGGCACAGGCACAAAACCACTCACTACATACTATTAACTAGATTCAGACCTTACAGAGATTGAACAGGTTTTTAAAATCACTTGGGCACAGCTGGAGGTAACTTGAACAATTGCATGAAATTTGTCCTTGGAGTAACCTGGTATGGAGAAATGAGTTCACTGTCATCAGATCTACATGCCTTCGCAAATTATTTTTCACTGAGCCTCAGTTTGTTTATCTACAGGATAGGAATTATAATACTACCCAAATAAATTCGTATGAGGAAACATCTCCAGTCCAGTGGGAGCGGCACACTTTAGAAACCCCAACTATAACAGTGTCCTTTGTTCCTTAAGGAGACCTTACACTTCAATTCTCAGGATTTTGTAAGAGTCTCAGGTGATCTCAAAATCAACCCGGCTCTGGATACCCCACCTGCTCAGGCTGTTCCTGTCTCTTGACAAAGGCACATCCTGAAAATATTTGAAGTGAGAAGTTTCAATTCTGAGATGGGCTTAATACCACTTCTCTTAGAAGCAGCTCCCTATGCCAAGACTGACTTGAAAACTTTGGGACTGCCTGCTACCCCTAGCCATCTAGCTGGCCTGGACTCTGTGCACCTGTGGGCTGGCACCCACGCTGGTTGTTGAGGGTGAGCTGGACTGTCATCCATTCATTTCCCTCCCCTGGCTCTGAGGTGGACCCTGAGGCTTTGACACTGGAACTTAGAAGGAGGCAGGGTCAGGTGGTCCCCAATGGTAGGTTTTCTTTCTGCATCCCTGACTACCTGCCACCCTGTACAGCTGTGCAATTTGCCCTAATTGCAGCATTGGTCCTGAGGGTGATGATAAAATCCATATACACGGGCCTCCTGTCTCTTATTGTGTCTCACAATAATTTGTCTATTATAAGCCAACTAGGCAAGTGTCATCTTTCATTCTCTTTTTGGTACGAAGCTCGCCATGCTTAAATGCCTAACTAATAAAATTTCAGTCACAACGCCCCTCTGGTCTAGTGTTCTGGGGGTAGCACTAGGAAGAGGGGAATCTGGTGTGCATTTCCTTAGAGCCTGGGTCCCTTGCAGAGGTTCAGGGGTCACCGCCGTGTTGGTTGGAGATGGGGTAGAGAGAGCCAAAGGTTTCAGGAGGGTTGTGGGGAGGAGGGCATACAGAAAGGAGCGAGTTGAGAGAATGGGAGGTCGGAGTGGGTTGAGTATACCTCTGCTCAAGGGAAGCATGCGGTTTTTGTGAAGAGCTTCATACTTGGGACCTGAAAGTGAGGATAACAGTACCTACCTCTTAGATCATATTATAATGAATGCAAAACAAAAGTGGAGAAAAAGTATCTAGGGCCTCAATCAAGGTAAATTTTCCTACCCACTTTAACTTTCTAGAAATATTCTAAGCGCAATTTAAACTGGAGGTGTTCACCTGTCTGTACCCAGGCACTGAGGGCCTAAGACAGTTTACATAGGTTTAGGATTCCGTTCCACTGACCTTCAGGTTGGTTGTCAAATCTATCCTGTGAACATACGAGGATTAGGACAAGAATAGTTGCAGGATGGCATTACAGCTAGGAAACTGAGATAGGTCACACCCTGAGACTCTGGGTTAACCAGGTGTGAAGGCCTCAGATCTGAAAGGCAGGTGTTTTTGTTTTGTTTTGTTTTGTTTTGTTTTTTTCTCCAAAGCAGCGGGGAGTTGGGGGATGCGGGCTGTACCTGTGCTAAAGGTGGTGCTCCCTGTTCTAGCGGTGGCTCGAGGGCACACGAGGGTGCCTAGGGTGCCGGGAGCCAGGGACAGCTGCGCGCAGCAGAAGCCCTGCCTCGGGGCGCACTGTCCTCCCCCCGCGGCGCGGCGGCCGCCAGGTGGCACCAGGACCCAGGAACTGGGCGCTGCCCGCAGACAGGGCAGGGCGTGAAGGGGTTAACGGGTGGGCAGGGCTGCGGCGCCGGCGCTTCGGAGAACCCACCCGGGTGCGCGGAGGAGGGAGCGGTCGGGGGCTGCGGAGTCCGGCGCCGCGCCGGGCGGGGGCGCGGCCAATTGGACGGCGGGCCCGGCGCGCGCGGAGCCTGGCGACATGGAGGCAGGCGCGGCAGCCAGCCGCCCCTGACGCGCCGCTCCGTCCCGGTGGTCGGCGAGGCCGAACCGGCTCGGGCTCGGCGGCGCGGAGATGAGCAGGTCGACGGCGCTCCTTCTCTGCCTGCTGGGCTGCCACGTCTGGAAGGCGGTGACCAAGACGCTGCGGGATCCGGGCGCAGGAGCCCAAGGTGGGTGCGCGGTGGGGCGAAAGGCGAGGCTTTTCGGCGGGGCCGGCGGGCTTTTGTGTGGGCCACGGGCCTGCCGCAGAGGTGGCAGCGGGGAGGCTCTCGGGCCGCATTGTGTCGCGGCCTCTGGAGCTCGGCCTGCAGCCCCGGCGCTGCGCTCTGGAGGGGGCGGCACCTCCCCGGGACGCCGAGGGGCCTGGAGCAGATGCTTCCGAGGGGCTGGGGACAGGTGGGGGTGCGGGTGGCATCAGCTTTGCTGCTTCGGGTGGCGCGTTCTAATGCATCCTAAGGTCCTTTTCTTTATGCCTTGACTCGGGTCTGCGGCTCCATCTCCTTTGCCCCAGCCACAGGGGCAGCCACCGGGTCGCCGCTGCCCGCTCTGACCCGGGCCTCTGATCCTAGAAGCTCAGGCACTCAGGCTACGCTCGATTCCTTTCTGTTTTTGTTGTGGTGAGGGGGTGGCTACTACCCCTTGGATGCCCACTGCACCCCGAGACCCCGAGGTCCATGGCCGCTGCCAGCCACCGGCCTGCCGCAGTTCGGGAAAGTTTAAGGGGTCTCCTCCTCCTCCCTATTCGACGTCTTCTCTGGGCCTTGAGGGATTGCCTCATCGCCAAAGGAATCACCCCCGAAAGGGGGGAAAGAATTGGAACTGGGAGGCCCTAATCACTTTAAAACAACAACAATCATTTCCAGGTCTGTGTGTCTCCAGCTCCTGCCTTTTGTCTAATCTTTGGCCTCTGCAAATCTGCTTTCCAGCGTTGGAAGTAATGTGGTCGCCTCTGAGGAAGGCCAGGCGCCTGTCTTTTGTTTTTAAAGCACGAATGTATTTGGGGGAAACCCCAAAGCCTCCTTTGCACGCTTTTGTGGGGACAGAATCGAGTGCTTCTCTGTTGCCTGCCTTTTCAAAAGGGTGAGTAAGGCCGCTGCAGAGGAGCATCTGCCTCCGCGCCGGACACCACTGCTGGCTTCCTGCGGACCTCTCCCTCTCTGGTCTCCCGCAAAGGTCCCCTGTAGCCCTAGAGATCACCCTCCCCCCGCCCCGCCCCAGCCACCTTGCCCATGCCCTTTCCTTGCAGAAAGGTGTGTGTCTTGTGAAGTCAGTCCTGCAGGCAGAATGAAGAGCCTCCCTCCTGTGTCTTCTTGCTCAGACCCTGCCATACCCCCCATCCTCATGCTAACCCCCTTTTTTCTTATAACAAATACAGGAGCAGAGAACCTGGGTGTTTTTCTACTCCTGACGTTGTATCAGGGAGTAAGATTCTACCCACAGTCTTCTGGGTTTAGTTTGTTACCTACACGTTGAATTGAAGGTTTTCATATCCATCCCTCGCTGTACATTTGCCGGCATCTCTTTCTTGCGTTGCCTTTGCTGTAGCTATTGTATGATATGATCATACCATACCATAGTCATACCAATTCATATCATATTATTAATTGCATATAAATGTAGTCATGTATGTTATGGAAGGGGGGCATTGACAGGGTACAAAGACCCATGTATTTCTTCATGTAGGAAATGAGTGTTTAAGACATTAGGTCATTTGGTGTTGAATTGTAGCCTCTTTCATTAATACCCTGCTGCTCTTTGAATCAGCTATTTTCATGAGTGATATTTTGTGTTTCAAGGAAGCCATTAATTCCAAAGAAGGGGTTGACTTTTTTGTTTTCCACTTGAAATGCGATGTATAGAAATATTAAGTTTGTACACTTGTAAAATAGGGAAGGCTTGGTTGGCCTCAACTGGGGAAGGGGGTCATGGAAAAAACCTACTAGGTTTCGGTTGGAGACCACATTTTACAGAGTTTTTGCTGCTAAACATCAGATGAGGTAACTCAACTCTCAGAAATGAGATGTTCTGTGAAGTGGAAGAGGAATGACAACAGTGAGGATATTTATGCCATAGCTGAGAGAATCTTAGGGTATGGGATGGTTGAGTGGCATATTTTTCAACCTAGATTACTTCCTCAATTGCATGAGGGTGGCTTCTTAAAGAGCTGAGCCCGGGAGCCCTAACTGAAGTCAGGGTCTCACAACCTGGCATCTGGATTTTGAGCTAGTACCGTTTTTATGGGAATGGACAGTATCTCCTTTGACATCCTAACGTCCCTTTCACCACTCTGAGTTCTTCAAACCATCTTGACACTTGTACCATAGTTTTAAAATGCGTGTTTTCTCTACTCTTCTGGATCGTACACAATGAAGACAAATGCCACATCTGATTTCACTTTGCATTTTCCACAGTACTTTGTAGATTGTTCTGCACATACATGGTCAGTGCTGCATTGATGACGGGCTGAAGACAGCTAGTGCATGTACTGTAGAGCAGTGATTTTCAAACTTTTTTTATCTCATGGCAAACATAAACTAATTAGTAAAATTCTGTGCATGCCCCAAAAGACATTTTTTTTTGCTACTCTGACCAAAAAAAAAAAAAAAAAAAAACCCTGTACAATTTTGATTCATTTGTATTGATGGCTATTGTCATGTTGGCTGTTGTCATTTTTAAATTTGACAATCTAAGGGAAAAGAGGCCAGTGTCCCTGACTAAATAGTCAGGTACTGCATGTCTTAAAAATTCTTACAGCACACCTGTGATTTTTTAGTGCAACCTTCAGTCATTGTCATTAGCACACAGAAAACTTCAAAGTTTACCTTTTCTGAAACCTAATTTGTAGGAGTTTTACTTCTGTGGCTGAAACTTCCTTGAATCATACTTCAAACATGAATTGTGCACACACAGACATTCTGTGCCAACAGGACTTAGAAATTACTTGGGAAAAACTTAGAGACCCAGAATACACAGATCGTACACACTGTAGTATTCTAGCTAGATTCTGGGGACTAAATGACACCTTCCTCACTAAATGAGTCTTTACTGCGTTATCTGAGGAACTAACATCTTGCAAAACTTCTTGGCATAACTTTGCTATTTATATATTTAAGACAAGACTTAAGGTTTGGCATCAGATTCTCTCTTCTTGCTGTAGCTGCTTTGAATCAGCAAAGGGATTTCAAAGGCAATGGGTGTCACAGTGAGGGTTTGCTCATCATGAATTTGAACTAGTTGTAGAATATGATTGCATATTTTTATTAAGTGTTTCATCTAGGTTGCTCTAAAGTGTTTATAGTATCTTTTTTTTTCCCCTTGGAGATGTTACAGAAACTGTATTCCAAAGCATTGACTAACTTTGCCTTTCTCCATCTTTTACAAACTGTGCGTTGAGCCTGGCTTGGTAGAGGGGGCTGTCCTTGAGAACAGTCAATCAGTTGTGCAGATGCGCTCTGTAGGGATGTATTTTCGGAGCCCAGCATGCTTCATGTGCCATAAAAGGTCAGAGCTAGGTTAAGGACTTTGGGCTTGGACTTCTGTTGTAATGATCTTGACTTTGCTGCTCATTATCTAATTTTGCAATGATGTGTTAACTTTTTGTTCATCTCAGAGAAGCTACAATCTGTCATAACATTTGAGGGGAATGGTTGGCTGTCTCCTTTCTAAGAGCTCTGCTCTTGGTGAAACTCAAATTTCAGTTATTAGAACCCCCCTCCCCCCCCAACAGTTGCAAGTCTGTGAAGCAACATAAGATATGAGGAGGATCAGCCAACAAAGCCCGGCTTATGCTGACATTATATTAAGAACATATCATCTAAATAAAATTCGCAGACGCACATCCTGGGAAACCGCAGGACTTGTTGAAGCCAGGTGTGAAAGCTCTGTCTAGAAGCAATAGCAAAATCTAGGGAATTTCTGGCAAGGTCTTTGAAATGACTTTATGAATTATTTTTGTATCATATTGGTACTTGACCTATAATGCAAGGGAGGCCTGGGTTTCTAAACTGAAAGCCTACAAATGAAAGTACTTTCTAAGTTTTAATCATCTCTTTATTTTGAACAAAGTACTGATGATATCTTTGTAAATCTGTACATCTTTATTATTGTCAATAAATACTAATCTAGTAACTTAAGTAAATATTACTTACTAAAAAAGCACTTGGAAATAAGCTGGAGAGACAACAGACAATACTGTATATTGAAGGAAAAATGGACAAATATTTTTCAGAAAACTAGATGAGAGACTTTGTCCTGTGATAACAACTACCTTTTGTATCTTTTGTGAAGCATGTTTAATGCAAATTATAATATAGTCCAATAATGCTATTGTAGTTTGATCAAGTTATAGATTAATATTGTGAAAAAGTCCTTTGCACTTGACATCACCGAATATGGTTTCAGAACTTTTACAGACCCCAGTTCTAGCTAAATTATTGAGGTCCAACAAACATGGAACTGAACGTATTTTTTAAGTTAAACTTGGCACTCTAATAGACCAATTAACTGTATGAATAATTAGTTTTAAAAGAAATTATACAGTGTGACCCAATAGTATGCCCTATATTAAGAAAAGTATAATTTTTGTAAATAAGCAAAATTTGAGGCAATAAAATACATTAGAAAATGGTTTATAATAAATGTCCTTAAAAATAAACAGTTCAGCCCTGGCTGGTGTGGCTCAGTGGACTGAGTGCTGGCCTATGAACCAAGGGGTTGCCAGTTTGATTCCCTGGCAGGGCACATGCCTGCGTTGCTGGCCAGAATCTTAGTAGGGGGTGTGCTAGGGGCAACCACACATTGATGTTTTCCTCCCTCTCTTTCTCCCTTGCTTCCCCTCTAAAAATAGATAAATAAATAAATAAATAAGGTCTTTTAAAAAAATAAACAGTTCAATCAATACATTTAAGATGATTCCACCTTCTTCTGGTCAAGCCCTTGCTTGAAATGATTTGCTAGCTCTTCTTCCTCGTGGATTCCAGTCAGTCTACAGTTTTCTTTTTCTTTCATTTACCCCTTACAGAATTTGTTCATCCTTAAAGATTCCATTAATTAAACTTTTTATGTGGATGACTCTACCTTTTCTAACTCTTCTTTGACCTCGTGTCCTAACTCTATTTCCTCATGTCCAACAAGCTACTATTCACCTTCATTTCAGTGCACCAAGTATACCTCTAACTCCTCATCTTCCTCCATCCTTCTCCAGCCCAGCGCACCTGAAGTTCTCCATCGATGAGACTTGAAATCTCTGTGTCCCCTTAGGTCCTTTCTACCTTCTAATCTGTGTAGTTGGTAATCTTACGGGTGCATTTATAGAGCATCTTCACATAGATGTCTTTAGATCACGAGACATGTATTTATATAGTATTAGAAGGGTCTTGAAGGTCAAGTTTGTACTCCTTGTTCTGCAGATGAGGAAGCCCAGGCTGGGAGAAGAAAGGTGACCTGCAATAATGGTGCTCTCTAGCCACAGAGACCCTGTGGGAGGTGGAATAATGACCCCCGAAGAAGCCTGTGTCCTAATCTCTGGAACTTTGATTAAGTTAAGGATCTTGAGGTGGGAAGATTTTTCTGGATTATCCAAGTGGACCCCCTGTAATCACAAGGATCCTTACAAGAGGGAGGCAGAGTCTGGAATGTGGCCACGGAAGCAGAGTGAGTCAGAGAGAGATTGAGGATGTTACACGGCTGGCTGTGAAGGTGGAGGAAAGGCCGTGGCCACGGAATGCAAGTGGCCTCCGGACACTGGAAAAGGCAAAGAGAGGGCTTCTCCCCTGGAGCCTCCAGGAGGAATGCTGCCTTGCCAACATCTTCACTTTTAGGCTGATTATATGGATTTTGGGGTTCTGTCTTCCAGAACTGTAAAATAGTAAATCCATATTATTTTAAGCCACTGAATTGTGGTAATTTGTTCCAGTAGCAATAGGAACCTGATACAGACCCTACTCCTCAAGAATTATGAAAAAAGCTGTACCCATGCAGTCAGGGTAATGCAGAGTATCGACTACTTCCTGGGACCCAGCCCCTGAAGGTTAACAGTTGGAGAAATGCATGAAGTTTTCGCATCTATTTAACAAAATTCTGCCAAATTGGAGCTGTGTTGGGGATTCTTGAGGATCACCTCAAGGACCCTTAGTATAACCACCAAAATAACCGAATTTTTCACCTATGAGATCAGTGGGGTGGGGTTTTATTTGTAAGCAAGATGCATGAGTCCTCTGTGTTTCCAGCAAGGGTTGGGATTGTTCACACCAGGAGGGAGAACATGTAGCTCCCAAACCCCTGCCAAAAGCCACTTGTAGAAATCTTGCTGGCTTTCAAGCTTTGCTCTGAATTTTGCTGAAGAGTATCTATTGGTAGTAAGTGAGATAAAAGAAAGTCGTGATTGAATGTCAGCATAGGCCCCCCATGTCTTCATGTAATGAAAGGATAAGGTCCCCCCTCCACCTTGGAATGGCCTCCCAGGTATTGTCTCAGAGGCTCAGCACAGCCCTTCTGATGTGTTTCTGCATCTCTCAGGCAAACGCTCCCCCCAGCACCCCCCCCCCCCCGCGCCAGCTCTGGGCCTGGTCTGCACAAGCGATTGAAGACACCCTGGTGCAGGCAGAGGGCAGAGCAGTGTGGAAACACCTGGATTGTCCTTGACACTACGCCTGTTGGGGAATGCAGGAAGCATGAAACTGCTTGTCTTGGGAATTTTCTATCTCACTGGGGGCAACCGAATCAAGTTCAGTGTGGTCCAGAGAAGGAGGGCACGTGACATGTGGGCAGGTCCCACAACAGCAGCTGAGGGGGTCGCTGGCAATTTAGTGGGGGATGCAAACCTCCTGGGCTGGGGGGAGGACAGGAATAATGAAGTGTCCTGGCTCAAGTCTTCCCAAGGAAGTGAGCTCAAGATTGGAGAGAAGTTTGAACCTTCCTGATTTTATTAGGGCTTTGGCCAAGAAGTAAATAAATAATGGAGAAAGGGAGGGAATAGGCTGAAGACCTAACCACTGGTTAAGGTCTCCCCAGCGTATCTCATAAACAGTCATTACTCAGTTCTCTTCATTTTCCCTGCCATGCACACCTTGGCCCTCAGAGGGTACTCGCCGAAGGCGGCGTGTCTTTCCGTTTCCGTCTGTTTTCAGCCCAGTGTCTCTTCCATGACATGCCTCTCAAATACCGCTTTAGTCCTGTTTCTTTCCTGCGGAAAAGCATTTAGTATTTTCGTGTTGCCCAAGGTATGTCTGAATTACCAAGTCCAGCCTTTACAGTCTTCCTTCCTGCCTTTCCTCCCCTGCCTGTTCCGGCTTTATCTGCTGCTGCTCACCAGTTTAAATCGTCTTCTCCAGCTGGAACACACGACTCACCGTCCCCTGGGTGACTGTCGTACACCCTCACTCCCTCAGCCCACGGCTGTGTTCCTCTTTCCTGCTCTTGAAATCCTAAGTATTGAGTATCTGCTGTATGAAGACAGTATGCTACTTATTAGACAAAAAAAGGGTAGTGTGGAGGGGGACAATGTATTTTTGTGTTAAGTCCGATTATTTAGAAGTCTTTACCCCATGATATTTTATAATCCAATTGGGATAGAAATGAAAAAATAAATTCACAAAGAAGGACAAAACTAAGATACGTTCATGTAATTAGACATGAGTTTCTCGAGTAAGATAAAACCCACTAGCACTTGGATGACTAAAGTCCAGCTATTGGCTGTCTGTGATGTTTATTGCTAATTTATCCGTAGTAGGACAGAGGAAGTTTTATTTTCTAGAGCATAAGTATTCAGCACATCACTGAGTGCTCTTCAAAGCTGTAAGAGAACTCCTTTCAGTGGTCAGTTATTTAAGCAGAGACCGCACGGACTGGAAAATACTGGTTCTACGGCGCTTCCCAATGGCAGCGGATGCTCTGAAGAAAATAATTACAGATGTAATTGTGTGAAGCTCCTAGTACTTAAATTGCAAGGGGGATAAAATGTGGATTTAATATGTTCAAACATTTCAAATTCTGTATTTTATATAAAACATATAAACACATATTCAAACATTTTCCTAGCAAATGACATAGGAAAAGCTGGTTTGGGAAAAGATATCTTGGAAGTTAGTATTGATTTTATACAAGATTGGTTTGTTTTGTTATTTTGTTTGTTTTGCACTGTGCCCCACAGGGAAAGAGAAGCATGAGTTTATGAGGAGAAACAACTATTTCCAAGTGAGATGAACAATTTATTTGGTTGAACTTACTTTTTGAACTCAGAATTTGAGTAGAAAAGTTACTGAATTCCTGTAGAGGGAAAGATTTTTAATGTAATTTTTAATGTAATTCTGAGAGAGTTGAGCTCAAGACACTGAACACTGATTAAAGCTATTCTCAATAGTAAGGCGAGTCAGATTAGTAAGACTTCTGATTTCAAAACAGTAATTAGTAGCAGAGTCTCAATGGATGAGGTTTATTCTCTTTCTCTTTTTACCGGTTACAGTAGAGTGTGGTTGTGGTGTGGTTCCTTTGTACCGCAGTTCGGCTTATATCTCTTGAAGAGAAGGTCAGCAAGAAGCATTTTCTAATGAAAATTTATCTTAACATAAATAATTAAAGCACATGTAACTTGGTCTTAATATTTTATTATTAACATTTTATTTGTTTATTCTTAATTTGTTTATTCCTCATTTATGATTTATAGCTTATTAATATTTTATTAATGATGTGGATGAGTACATTTCTGGGAAATTGATTGTTCTTTCTTTTTGATAGTATATTTTATTGATTATACTATTAAAGTTGTCCCAATTTTTCTCCCCTTTCCCCCCTCCACCCGGTACCATCATACCCTCCCGCAATCCGCCCCTTAGTTCATGTCCGTTGGTCATGCATATAAGTTCTTTGGCTTCTCCATTTCCTATATTGTTCTTAACCTCCCCCTGTCTGTTTTGTGTCTACCAATTTGTACTCCTTAATCCCTGTACCTTTTCTCCCATTCTTCCCTTTCCCCCTCCCCACTGTTAACCCTCCAAATCATCTCCATATCTATGATTCTGTTCCTGCTCTGCTTGTTTGCTTAGTTTGTTTTTTAGATTCAGTTGTTGATAATTGTGAGTTTCTGTTCATATTTTTGATCTTCTTATTTTTCTTAGATAAGTCCCTTTAACATTTCATATGATAAGGGCTTGGTGATGATGAGCTCCTTTAGCTTTACCTTGTCTGGGAAGCACTTTGTCTGTCAATTCTAAACAAGAGCTTTGCTGGGTAGAGTCCTCTTGGATGTTGGTCTTGCTTTTCATCACCTTGAATATTTCTTGCCAGTCCCTTCTTGCTTGCAAATTTTCTTTTGAGAAATCAGCTGACAGTCTTATGGGAACTCCTTTGTAGGTAACTCTGCTTTTCTCTTGCTACTTTTAAGACTCTCTCTTTATCTTTAACCTTTGGCATTTTAATTATGATGTGTCCTGGTGTGGTCCTCTTTGTGTCCGTCTTGTTTGGGACTCTTGTGCTTCCTGGACTTGTACATCTATTTCCTTCACCAAATTAAGGAAATTTTCTTTCATTATTTTTTCAAATAAGTTTTCAATTTCTTGTTCTTCCTCTTCTTCTTCTGGCACCCCTGTGATTTGGATGTTGGAATGTTTAAAGTTGTCTTGGAGGTTCCTAAGCCTCTCCTCATGTTTTTGAATTCTTGTTTCTTCATTCTGTTCTGGCTGTTTATTACTTCCTTATATTCCAATTCATTGATTTGAACCCTGGCTTCCTTCCCTTCACTGTTAGTTCCCTCTGGGTTTTTCTTTAGCTGACTTAATGTAGCCTTCATTTCTTCCCTTACGCTTTTGCCATACTCAGTGAGTTCTGTGAGCATCCTTAGTACCAGTGTTTTAAACTATGCATCTGATAGGTTGGCTCTCTCCATTTGCTTAGTTCTTTTACTGAGGTTTTGTTCTGTTCTTTCATTTGGGCCATATTTCTTTGTCTCCTTAATTTGGCAGCCTCCCTGTGTTTGTCTCTGTGTATTAGGTAGAGCTGCTTTGACTCCCTCTCTTGGCACACCTTTATGTAGTATGGGTTGGTGCCTCAGGTAATTGCTAGGGTGGGACAACCCACTTCAGTGCTTTGTGTCTGTGTTGGGGGAGGGGTCAGAGAGGGGACAGTGCCACTACCTAACTGCTGGAGGCTTGTTCACCACTCACCCTGCTTCCAGTCACATGCAGCTGGCACCCCTCTAGCTGCTGCCCTGGTGGTAATTCCTTGAGTGGGTGGGTTTACATACATCTGGGACCCTGTGGGCCCTTTATACAGACTCTCCTGAGACACCTGCAGTTTCTTCCGCTGCCCCAAGCCACACTGGTTTTTACAGTTGGGAGTTATGAGACTTTATTTTCCCGGCGCTGGAATCATGGGCTCTGTTGTCTGGCCTGATGCTCTCTCCCCAGGTATCCCTAATGTGGGACCACCTGATCCGCTGGCCACCACCACTGCCGCCTGGTCGCTGCTGCCTCGCTGCCACTACACCACGACCTCTTCGCCCCGACTCCCTGTTTCCACCCCTCCCACCCATCTGGATGAATACCCCCATCTTGACTGGAAGTCTGATTATACTTTCTTAATGAAATAAATGTGAAAAGGGGGTGTTTTAGTCCATTCCGGCTGCTAAAACAATACCATAGATTGGGTGGCTTATACTCAGCAGAAATTTATTTCTCACAGTTTTGAAGGCTGGGAAGTCCAAGATGAAGGCACTGGCAGATTTGGTGTCTGGTCAGGGTGGTTAAGAGACAGCCATCTTTTTGCTCTGTCCTCACGTAGCAGAAGAAACTTCCAGTGGTGCCTTTTTATGAGGTCACTAATCCCGCTCATGGGGTCTCCACCCTCATGATATAGTCCACCTCTCCAGGCACCACCTTCGAATATAATGACATTAAAGATTAGGTATCAACATATATCGTAAATTTAGGGGGGACAGAAACATTCAATCTGTTGCAAAAGTTTGGTTAAAAAAAATAACTCTGCGGTCAGTAAGTATGGGTTAAAGTTAACAAAATGGAAGAATAGAAAGGAAGAAACCTTTTTTTTTTTTTAATAGATCTTTCAGGTGACTACAAGATTACTTAAGTAAAAAGTGAGCAGAAAGTGTGACTTGGTTACCAAAATCTCCAGGGTGACTTGGGCTGCCCTGATGAAAGCCTGGTTTTAGAAAGCAGGTTAGGACATAATCTTGTTTTGTCAAGTGCTGGTGGGACTGTACCTGAAGGACTTTATTTGGTCCTGGTTGCCAGATTTAAGATTGATTGACCCTCCGCAGTACATTCAGAGGAGAGCTTGAAATCAGGTTGCTTGCTTTGTATGCCATTGTTATCCAGGTCATGTGATCATCCATCCATGACATTTGTGAATGCTGGCCTGGGCCTGCTGGCCCCTGTGGTCACACCACCCTCCCACACACACTTTTCCCCGTTAGGCCTCATAGGCTCAGCCCCCAAAGAACTGAACTAAGTTCATCAGGTGCAGGACCTCCAGGCTTTTTGTTTCAAAAAGCAAGACAGATAAATAGGTAGCTTCAAAGTCTTATCTATGAAAGGTCATCCCAGAGAAGGTGTAGTCTAGATCAAAAAGATCGAGGGAGAGCATTTAGGGAACTGCAGATATTTTAAGGACTATTGCATTCGTTCTCTGTTACTGCCTTCGCAGATTATCCGAAATACAGCAGCTTGAAGCAGCACCCGTTGCTCTCCCCCAGGTTGCCATCAGTGGGAAGTTTGAGCGCAGCACGGCTCAGGCCAGTCTCTGCCGAAGGTCTCACAAGGCCAAAATCAAAGCGTCAGCTGGGCCGTGCTCCATTTGGAAGGCTTTGGGAAGAAATTTGCTTCCAAAATCATTCAAATTGTCAGATTTCAGTTCCTTGCAGGTAGAGCGCCGAGCTCCCTGTTTCTTTGCTGGCTGTCAGGGGGAGCCTCTTGTCACTCCTTAAGGCCATGTGTATTCTTTCTCATGTCGCCCCTTCCTTCGCCAAGACAGCAGCACCACGTCCAGACCTCGCGTCCCACAGCTCTCACATACTCTTCTGCCTGTCTCTCTGACCACAACCAGGGAAAGGTCACTGCATTTAAGGGCTCCTGTGATTAGATTGGGCCTTCCGCGTAACCCGGAAAAGTCTCCCTAACTTAGAGTATACAACCTTAGGGAACCTCCGCAGTTCCTTTTACTATTTCACAGAACAGATATTCCTCAGGTTCCAGGGGTGAGGGCATGGACATCTTTAGGGGGCTCCTTCTGCCATAATGTGGAGGGTGGGTCAGTCGGGCTCCCGTGGGTAGGGGGTGTGCACGGCAGATCTCCCTGCCAAAGGGGAGGCTGAGGAGAGCAGGGAGGAGAACTGCACGGGGTGGGGCGGGGGAGGTGGAGTGTGGGGGGTGGTCCTTTCACTGGGTCTGGAGAAGGGTTTGGGTGAGTGACTTCTGTGTCTCTTCCTGCCCTGAGACTTTAGATGGTAAACTCTATGGACTCAGTTCTAAATTCTGTGCCTTCGCTTGCAAGGAAAACCTAAGGCAGCTTATTTCATACCAAATGCTGTATTTAAAGTGTCCTGAGTTTTTGTGTTTTGACCCTGAAAGACTTGAAATAAGGTTTATTATGATAACTCATATACTAAATTATTTGAATGATAAATGTTTAGCTATCTCTGCTCTCCTTAATGCTAAATCAGCGTAATAGTGACAGGCACTCAGCTTCATTCACCTAGACATGAAAAAATAATAATGAGTAGCCAACATGTATTGGGTGCTTATTGCATGCCTGGCATGATGCCACATACCTGAATGGATTATTTTATTTACTCTTCACATCAGTCCAGTGAGGTGCAAACATCAGAAGAGGAATTGGAGGCATAGGGAAGTTACAGCATTTTCCAGAAGTAAGTGGCAGCGTCCCCCAGGCGACACTGGGCAGTCTGGACTTCGCCCCCAGGCGAGGCAGCTTTCAAGTCTTGGAGGATTAAATGATAATCTTACACAATTTTAATCATCATAGCATTTTACCAATATAAAGAGGAAGCTCTTAATGGGCCTGGTCGTTTTTATGCAGAAAGACAAAAGTATCCCTTTGTGTGTGTGGGAGGGGTGGAGGGTCCCTGTTTGCCTCCACCATGGAAAACAACCTTGAACAGTTATTTGCAGAGCAGCTCGGCTCTGTGTTTGGTGCGTGTGAGATCCAGATGCAGAGAAGCGATAAGTTCCCACAAATAATTCTGATGAGCTCTTTGAGGGAGGTCCAGTCCAGCAGGGTGGGATTTAAGGTTACACCCAGCTGGGAGTCAGGGAATCTTCTGGCTTGTGTTTCAAGTCCATTAGCATTTGGCAAACTGTTTACGTAACAAGAGAAACTTGTTAGAACCCATCAATGGAGAGCTGGGGCTAGGGAAGGATGTGGTTATTTGTAAAACAATCCTTTCAGGTATGTTTGGATTTGTAAAGCATAATGAGATGCCCTTGTTCTGCTTTGCCATCAAGTGAGGGCTGTATTGGCTGTGAAGTAAGTGTGAAATACACTTGTGTTTACTTGGTATTTGAACTTACTGGCAAAACTTTATAATCTTTTTCACTAAAAAAAAAAGCCACTTAGTTCCTCTTATGCAATGATCCTGAAAATAAATGTTTAAATGTTATTATAGGACTATAACAGATTATTTTTAACTTATTTCGTGAAAATGTTTGGCCATACAAAAAAATGGAAAAAATTTTACGTGAGTACCATACTCACCACTTACATTATACAACTAATATTTTACTTGCTTCATTATTCATCTATAATTTATTCATTATTTTATCTACCTATTAATTGATTTTTGTCTTATATGCATTTTAAAAGTATGTCTAAGACATCAGCAGTCTTTCCTCCAAATACTGCAGCATGCATGTCATTAAACTAGTTCAAGCTATTTATTATTTTTTTCTCAGGGAAATTTACATATGAGGAAATATGCAAATCTTGACATATGTATACATCTGTGCAACCCCAAATCTCACCATGATACAGAATATTATTACCATCCTTCCAGAAAGTTCTCTCATGCCCCTTATCACTAAATCTCTGCCTTATTCCTAGGGGAAACCACTGTTCTGATTTTTTCTACCATAGATTCCTTTTTTTTTTTTTTGCCTGTTCTAGAACTTCATATAAGTGGAAACATACAGTTTATACTCTTGCTTCTCTTAATCATCATATTTTTTGAGAACCATCTATTTGTTGCTTTTATCAGTAGATTGTTTCTTCTTATTGATGACTATTATTCTTCTGTATGACTATTCTATAGTTTGTTTATCCATCCTCCTATTGATAGACAAGTTTTTCTGGTTTTTGGCTATTACAAATACACTGCTGTGACCATTTTATACAGTTGTTCTGTGGACCTGTGTTGTCATTGCTCCTGGGAAAATGCCGAGGAGAGGAATTTCTGGGTTACACGGTAGGTAAATGTTTACTTTCATGAGAAATTGTTAGGTCTTTTCCCAAATTGGTTGTATCTTTTTTTCACACATACAAAAAAAAAGTGTGAAAAGTTTTATTCCACATTCTCACCAACATTTGGTGGTGTTGATTTTTTTAACTTTAGCCATTTTGGTGGGCAGATTTATAGACAGATAGATAGACAGACAGACAGACAATAGAGTACATACATTTTATTTTCCAGCTATGAATGGCTTTGGTGTTTGAAGAGTGTTTAGCACTTTTAGAATCAAAACTGAGGTTTTACTATTATGTTTATATTTTTTAACAGTGTTTTAATGTAGACCTTTAAGAAATATTTTCTTAAAGTCAATCACATGGCCAGATTTTCTACTCAGTGAATATCCAATGTGACCAGGTAAGAGCCACGTCATCACGCCCCTACCAGATGAGCCTTGTGGTTTGTCATGTGCACGTGTGTGTGTGTGTGTGTGTGTGTGTGTGTGTGTAGGTGGGGAAGGAGCGGGCCAGAAAGGGAAAATAAAAGTAACCCTTTCAGAGGCTCACATTTGCACCTCTAGCTGCTGATGCACCGCTAGAGGTTATTACAGGACTGCTTCCACGCCTGTTCTCCTCCTTAAAGAAAACCAAAACGCATATGCCAGTTGGGAGGCTTGAGAGTCACACACTTGAACAGGTGCCAGAATCTCTTACTGACTAAGCAGCTTCTGCAAGTTACTTGGGACAGTTCATTGCATCATTACTGTATTGAGTTAATTCCTCAAAGTATTCTAACAGCCTTTCTAAAAAGTTAGGATAGCCCTGGTGAGGGTCAGGGCACGTGCCTGGGTTGCGGGGCAGGTCCTCAGTTGCGGGCGTGCGAGAGGCAGCCAATCAATTGTTCTGGCCCTATTTTCTCTCCCCCTTTTCCTCTTTATAAAAATAAAGAAATAAAATCATTTTTTAAAAAGTTACAGAAAGTCAAGATAACATTCTAAACATGTTCAACAAAATTCAAATCTGCATTGAGTTCTTTGAGATTTACAAAGCTCCCCTAAAGACTATGTATACCACTTGGAAATTTAGACAAAAAAATGTGATTGTTTCCTTATTTCCTCTGCTTGTGCCATCCACCTGCTGGCTGGTTGATGCAGATTTTAGTGATAGGAGTTTTACTCAAGCAGCAAGCATGACCTGCTGTTGAACGAAAGTTGACAGTGCCAGAGCATTTCTGATTTGTCAGAGGTGCTGCTTCAGCTGGAGTCTCTGTGAGGTGCTGGTGGAGAAGGAGCGGACTGGGGAGGTGCAGCGTCTCCCCAAGCCTCTTTCTCAGACTTGCAGGGAGGCGGTTGCCAGGCTCATTGTCTCTGAAGGGCACTGCCCTCTAATTCTCATGCGGAGCCCCAGCAGCAGTTTGGAGTGTGGGAGGGGCCGAGAGCACACTTGTGTCAGGGGCGTGTCCTTGCTGCTGGGCGCGATCACAGGCAGCGCTGCGGGTGAGGTGGGCCCACGCTGTTGGGGAGGCTCTGTCCGACTCCTTGGGCTCTGCCCTACTGCTCAGAGGCAGTGCCAGTGCTGGCCCACAAGTAACTTTAGGGGTTTAAAGTTAACCCCTAAAGGTGGCCCAGTGCTGCTAACTGATTAATTCTGACTTTCCTGGTGACTGTGTTAAACATAAATACTTGACATGTTGAATGACTGAGCCCATCCATGCGCCTGTCTCCTGGAACTGAGCCGTTTCAGAGACGGGGAAGAAGAGGTGGGCACTGGAGTTGAGTCCTCTCTTTCCAGTTGTTTCTTCTCTCACGTGGCTTTGTCTAACTTTCATTCTATTGCAGAGCAGCCTGCTCTTTAGAAACCATTCAGGCAAAGAGCAGTGACACCCACGTGCAGTCTCCCTGCCGCGCAGGCCGCTGTCCTGTTAGTGAGGTGCTTCTCCCAGAGCCCGTTACCTTGCGTCTTTGGACTTCTAAGCAGATAGAATTAGCAGCCTAAACAACCCTTTCATTATTGATGTTCAAACAGGTTGTAAAAGGAGATGATTTGGGGGGAACATAGAACAGTCTGTTGTTCGAGGCTCATGAGATATGATTGTTCAGCCTGATTGCTGAAGGCAGAAAGTCAAAGTCCTGCATTTATTTCGTGTTTGACGCGACAGAAAGTCATCCTCTGGGAACTGCAGGTCAGTCACTCTTACTGTGTTCACATTTTCTGATATTAGGAAAATCTGTCCTTGCTTCAAGCTAGGAAAACAGAATAGCATTCCGTAAGTGCAAGTCTATTATTCCAAATACTGTAACCCAGAAGGGCAGTATCTGCTTCTTAAGGATGGCATAAAAGAAATTACTTGTGTTTATCGTCACTTGATTATTTGAAAGATTCCCATCTAAGCAGAGGTTGGAGGTGGTTGGTTTTTAGATGCTTCTTCCTTTAAGACAAGGTTTTCCACTTTTTTCCTGCTGATCAGTCTCTGTCTTTGTTACCCACCTACCGTCTGCTGCACACGTATCTGGATGTGTGGAAAAGCATATGGGGAAGGGATAGAAAAGTTCATGCATTCAACTGGTAAGGGCGGAGCACACAGTGTCTGCAGTCTGGTCAAGCTTACAGACATCTGTTGGAACACAGGGAGCCCTTTTCAGAAGTGGCTTTGCTCTCCAGGCTCTGCGTGCAGACCCCTCCTCCCACAGATTGTCCAAGTGTTCCCAGTGCAGCTCCTCCCTAAACGACCTCACTGGACCCAGGCGTATACTCTGTGCACAGTTGTGTGGATGCATTTTCCCCTTTACTATACATGTAAAGACTGCCTAGTGAAATTAAACTCAGAAAGTGATCCTTTAGCTCCCTCACCTCTTGGTAGAAGAAACTGTTCAACTGGCTTTTAACACATGCTTTGTACTTTCTTCAGAACTGATTCTTGTGCTGTAACTTAGGTGTTTGGTTGGACTTAACATTGATAAAAGGTTCCTGTTGTATATTTTCCCTACTACCGTTTGAAACAGTTTCTTTTTTTTTTTTTTACCATCTTGAATCTCATTTCCCTCTTCAAATTTAAAAATAAAATCATTGTCTGTAATGATGTTTCTTTCATTGTCTTGATGGAAATATATTAGAGGCTGCATTGAATAGTAAATTTATACATTGTAAATCAGTAAATGCTAAGAAAACATGAGGAAGGGGTCACTACCCTTCAGACTAGGGGTGCTGTTCAGTAACATTGTGTTAATTAGGCGGGGCTATTCCCTACTCATATCTTCCTATTTCTAAAATTATGATCCTTAAGATGTTTACAGGAGAGAGTGGACTGGCAAGATGTGAAGTGAGACAGTTTCTGACCTTGTCTTCCTGTTAGCTGATTTATGGCTGGTGAGCCATTCTTTATCCACCATCCATCCATCCATCCATCCATCCATCCATCCATCCATCCATCTACCCATCTGCCCACATACCCATCCATCCAACAAAGAGTCCACTTTTCTCACCTTTCACCCTGAAATGTTGATTTTATTATCTTAACTTTGTATGATTCATTATAGATTTTCAAGTGCTTTCAGATCCATTATCTGTTTTGCTCCTCATAATCCCGAGAGGTTTTCTGAAGAAACTCCTTTTTATACATGAAAAAATTGTGGCTTGAAATCACGTGCTGGTCCAGCGTGGCGGCGGTAACCCCCCCCCCACACACACCCTCCATCTTCCTCCTCTCTCCTTGTGGCACGTGCCCCTGTGCTGCGCCAGGCAGCCTCACTCTCTGCCTCCGTCGTGATTCCTGCACAGGGCCTCCAGGCAGAGCCGCCCGCTCCCGCGCAGCGGCCGTGCTGCCCACCAGGCACAGCTCACATGCTTATCAGTCACTGCTTCTGGTTCCAAGTTACGGCATTCCAGAGATCATTAAAACCCAGCCCCTGCCTTTCAGGAACTGAAGCTCCTATGGAGGAAACACAGATAAACAAAAAGTGCTGTCAAACAAAATGTGCTGGGGCGAAGAGCAAGGAAAGGCTAACTGGGCAGCGAGGGAGCCTTCACCAGGGAGCGGCTTTCCAGCCAGGGTTTGAAGGCTAAGGGTCACATGGACGTGGGAAGGACGGCATTCTCTGGACCACGCTGTTGTCCTTGGGAGTTGTAGCTGTTGGGGGAACAAGAGAATAATAACATCCCCCACAGCCAAGCCTCCTGAGTTTCTCTGTGAAGCATTTGAAAAAGAGCTCTTTTGGGGGGGTGGGGCGCAAAATGACCAGTGGAGTTGCTGAGCTTGCTAATAAACTCACATCTCAGACTGTACAGGCATAATGTGTAGTCTGTGTCTGTGAACCGGCGGCCAGGTCTGATCTGTCTTCCCTCCCAAATTACTATAAATCTGCTTTTCCCGTGTATTCTGCTTGGTTGGTTAATCTTCAACCTGATGTCCCAACATCAAAGGGTCTGGCTTCTCCAGCACAACCTTCCTCCACCCCAGCCTCCTCCGCTAATCTCACCTCATTTATTTAGACACAATTAGTCGTCTTTGTGACTGATCTCCTTTCCTTTCTTTCCTCATTCTTGTTCCTGCTTTTTCAGTTGGGTCAATGGGAAGTGTCCACATCACAGCAACCGAAAGGGCACAAAAAGTTCACCTCTGTAAAGTCCATTTCAGCAGCAGAAGAATGAAAACTGCTCAAATAACCACTTGTACCCAGTCTTAGCATGTGATACGTGTAGTTGAATGTGCAGCATTTATCTCTCCAGGTCCTAACAGTGTCTTCAAGATAAGGACACTGATGCTCATTAGTGTGGTGATGGGGAAAGGCCCTTCCAGTGATACTCCTGCAAGCCATGGTGGAGACGTCTCAGGTGGGAGGAAGCTTCTTGGCCGTCAGGAATGGATGGATGGAAGGCCCTTCAGCCCTCTTGCCTTTGTAGGAATGGAAAGGGAAGGACAGAGTGTGGCAGCATGAACCTGGGTTTACATGCTCTTCGTGTATTCACTCACTCATGGATATTTTTGACGCCCTCCTACTCTTTGTCAGGCCATATAAAATGGGTCCAGGAGCCCCACTTGTCAGGAGTTCACAGTGCCGTGGGTGCAGTCACCCACCGCTCCAGCTGGAGGCACGTGCTGAGGCAGGCTGTTGCAGAATGTGCATCCAGGCCTATCCTATGCCTTCTGCGGCACCAGCCGTGGCCCCTCCTGTGTGGTTGTGTGCGGTAGATAACGCTTTAAGTGGCTTTCTAGCTTGCTGGGAAACACTGGTGAACAGTTGTCACAAAAAAAGAAAAAAATACAATCATATCTAAAATCGAACTTGAAAAATATTTCCCCATTCTACTTTTGTACATCATTTAAAGTTGGAAGCATGAAGCCAAACTACCTTGAAAAATTAAGGCTTATGGACAAAGGAGAGGAAAACAGCTCTGTTACTCTGAAGAAAGGGTAAATAAACCCAAAAAGTGTGATAAAATGAAATGCAGTATAATGGAATAAGTAGTACTTGATGACTTGCCTGGTCTTCCTATTACCTCTGGGTATGGGGCCACCCTGCAGAAAGCCTGCTGATCTCGCATTTCTAACCACGGCTTCCCAAACTGCAACATGCATACTGACCACTTGCAGATTGTGGTTCGGTGGTCCCGGTGTGGCCCCTAAGATGCTGCAGCTGTCGCCATGCTGCTGGTTCGTGGACTGTACTGTTTCAGGTGAGGCTCCCCGCCGCACAGCGGAGGCAGAGGGAGGCAGCCCCAGGAAGCTGTCCATCGAATCTGAGTCCTTGCGTGCGTACACCTGGGCTGTGCTGCCACCACGCCTGCCAGCCGGTAAAGAGTCGCTCCTTTCTCCTGAGGTCTTTCACTTCTCAGTTTAAGAAAGCTACCTCGAGAATTTATTCTCACCTTAGTCAAAGCCTTGCTTCAAGAAGGATGGCTGGTTTAGTGCATTTAAGTATTGTGTGGAAGGAATATCACGCATCTTTTTCTAGGTAAGTGTTCACTTGGTTACACATTCATAGAATTAGGATATTTATTATGTACGTAATAAAAACTCTTCAGAACCCTCTGTGATCCTCGCTGTGGACCTTTGGTTCGGTTATCTTTAATCTGCCCGTAGGCCACCCCCAATCACACTCCATGTATTTCTGGCCCCAAAAAACTATTTCATGGAGCAGTAGAAATACTGATATTGCCCTGGTTCCAGTTTGCACTTGATATTGAACGGCCCTTTTATATTGTTTGTTTGTTTGTTTTTAAATGCAGTGTAACTACTATGAAGCTTGCACAATTTTTATCAGGTTTCTGTTAGTGCAGTTTTTAGTATTGTGCAAATGCCATCTCGAGTAAGTCATGTATTGTCTGCTATTTGGGGCTTGTTTAAAAAAATAAGAATGACTTGTTACTTGGAGATGTAGAATTCCTGATTTTTTTCCATATCATTTTTTAAGGAGAAATGAATTGCCTTATTCAAAAGATGTGGTTTTTCAAACTCAGACAGACAGCAGTATGGTGGGAACCAGAGGGGAAGGAAAGGAGGTGATGAAGAGGGTCAAGGGGGCCAGATACATGGTGACAGAAGGATTCCAGGCTTTGGGCAGCGCACACAATGCGATATACAATGTGAGGTTGTCACATTGTAGAATTGTACACCTGAAACTTATACACTGTTACCAAACAATGTTACCCCCATAACCTTAACTTAAAATTTTTAAAGGAGTACATATTAACATATATAAAAAGATTTTAAAAGTAAATATACACAATCATTAAGACATTAAAAAATCATAGCTTTTGCACCACACCCAGATAACCATGGCAGGCTCTGCCCAGCGCTGCCTTTTCCGCTTTGTCCCTGAGTGGAGGGCAGGTCAGGCTCTGCTGAGGCAGCAGAATTCCTGAGTGACTTTTTTGTAATTTATCTCCCTGGAGATTCCTGGCTGCCTGCAGAGTTCAGAAAGGCCTTCAAGGAACCAGTGGAACAATGATCAGTGTGAGCTCTTGTCTTTATAGTTCACAGGAGTTTATGTTTTTGTTGTGCGTTTTTAAGAAGATTTTATTTATTTTTAGAGAGCAGGGGAGGGAGGTAGAAAGAAAGGGAGAGAAACACAATTGGTTGCTTCCTGCACATGTCCCAACCAGGGACTGAACCCGCAACCCAGGCATGTGCCCTGGCAGGGAATCAAACCAGCAGCCTTTCACTTTGCGTGATGATGCCCCACCAACTGAGCCGCACGGGTCAGGGCTGTTCTGTGTTTTTAAATGAATGAAGTGGCATTGAGTCCCCTAGTCTCTTGCCTCTTGAAATGTTCATCTCCTAGTGTTTGGACGAGGCACCACTGACCCAGGCATAAGCCAGGGCACTCAGGAGTGGGCCTGAGCCCCAGCCGGGCCGTGACTTGGTCACAGTGTGTGCTTTAGGGAGTCTGGGGCTCGTGGCGGGACGTTGAGGGAGAGGAAGCAGAGAGAAGGCGGCATCTCCCTGCCTGTGGCTCCATCGCTTCGTGGTACCGGCCTTACGGACAGACCTGGGAAACGGCACTCCCTGGGCCCCAGGGCCCCTGAGACTGCACATTTCTTCCATTCCGTTACCAGAAAAGCTGCTGTCCACACTCAGTCTCTCCACTCACCACCCCCTTTTACCCCTTAATGCTCGGCCTTCTCTCCCCTTTGACAAGGCACCTCCATCTCCGTGACATACTCTCCAGCTGTTGTGGCAATAGCCTCTCTTGGCTTGGCTCCCCCTGTGAGGACTGCCCTTTCTAAGTCTCCCTTGCGTCCCTCCTCCCCTTTGCTTCCCCTTGAGAGGGAGAAGTGACCGAGGGTTCCATCCCTGAACCCCCAGAGCATCCTCTCTCCACTGGGCCTTCAGTTTCTAGCTGTCTTCCTGATGGACTCCCAGATCTTGTCCCCAGTCCAGACCTCCTTTCTGAACACCACCCTGTGCTTTAGCTGGTTGTTGTGTGTCTTTATCTGTGGGAGTCCAGCTCTCTCTGTGGTGCCTTTGCACGAGCCGCTCCACCTGCCTCGTAAGCTTTGGCCTGACTCATTTCACGTTTCCTAAAGCTTCAGGCATCGTTGCCTTTGGGGAGCCTTCTCTGGTCCCCACCCCATACCCCCTCCCCAGGTCTATGCACATACCTTTGCTGTGTTCCAGGCACTGTTCTAACTGCTCAGGGTACGGCAGACAACTTGGTCCAGACGCTCACTGCCCTGTATTGAGAGGCTGTGTGCACACACCCACAATCCATCCGTCCCTCCAAGGCCAGAGTTGCCTCTCACCCCACAGGTCCTTGGCCTGTGTGTGCTGAGGGCACACACCCAGTTGTGCCGCTTTTCTCCCTTCTCTCCTCTCCCTTTTCCACTGCGTGTCTTTCCTCCCTCTCTCTCAGGAGCAAGAACAGGAAGCAGAATTTATAATTACAAGATGAGCCAGATAAAATTTCATCCCTGTTTCTGGTTTCTACATATAGTTCCTTGAAGTTCTGGTGTATGTGTGATGTGAAGTGTGAGTTGAATGCGCTCTTTGTTTGATGAGTTTGCTCAGCTGTGGCGAACAGCGAAAGTTCACTCTTGCTGTGTCCTTTGTTCGGAGCCGAAGGACTTGGGTCTTTGAAAAGTCTCTAGGAGGCAGGGATGTTCTGCTTATATCTTATTCTGGATGGTCCCTGTGTCTGAACTACAAAGCATGTTGTTGGAGACAAACACGGGTTTCGAATGTTTTTATTTTGTAAAACCATCACCCCCTTCTCCTGAAACAAAGCAGCCCATTCGTCTGGGTGCTGGCTGAGTTGCTGGATGAAATACGGGCCACTCAGTGTAGGGACATTTCAGGTAGCCCACAAATATACTTCTAGTGTAAGTGTGCCCAAATACTGCCCAGGACATAATTACACTAACTATTTATTTATTGTTCCTTTCCTCTGAAATTCAGACATCACCGGCATTCCACCTTTTATTCACTAAATCTGGCAGTCCTTATTACGGCAGAAGGCAGTTGTTGGGATGCACTGTTGCTGGCTCTCATTCTCGGTCGTGGTGATGGGTCAGAGGAGCGCCCCTGTACTTGGTGAAAGCTGCTTCCTTTGCCAACTTTAGCAACGGCCCCACTTTGAGAAGGTTCCTCAGCCCTAAGCAGGAGGAAGAGTGAGGAGGAAGCACACTGGATCCTCATGGCAGCCCGGTCTTCCATTCCTTGCCTGTCTTATGTGGAAATATATTCCGTTTAGTTCAGCAATAATTTCTTAAGTATTCCATTTGTAATGCAGAGTGTGAGAAACTGTCCACCTACCAGTCTTGGAAGGAAGAAAGCATTCCCAGTGGGGCTCAGCCCGGGGTGGACACTGTAGTCACCTGGAGTGCTGTAGAGCGACACCGATGCTGAGGACGTACCCCAGGGATTCTGGTTCTGGGTCTGCTGGGCCTGCACATGCCTGACTTTTCCAAAGCTCTCCCTCTGGCTCCGGCGTTCAGCCAGAGTCGAGACTGGCTGAGTTTCAGCATCGTGTATTGTCTTGAAGTGTCTGAGTGCCAGCACGGGGGAGGAACAGTGAGAGACGGGATCTTTGCCTACGGGGTGAACATGTGCAGATTTAATTCTGGGCCGAGATGCACAGGTGGGGCTTCCAGGCTCTTTCGGGAGTGGTCCACGGGATCAGAAACCCACGCGTGTGTCAGCTGCATTTCTAAAATCATTGCTGAGTGACACTGGTGACGGTCATCAGACCCGGAATGCCCCCAGTTGAAGTTGAAATTTTATGGGACCTTGAAATATTATGGGATAGTTAAAATGATGAGTGTCACACTGAACATAATTAAATGTAAGTACTGACTGATAGAAGCCTGTCGCAGTGACACTTGCTAACAGTTGCACAGCAAATGGTAGCACCAGGCTGCCCATCAGACCTCTTCTGGTTGGTGTCACCTCATCAGGTGAACAACTTTGTCGTGTGGCTAAAAATCTTGAGGGGCAACTCCCAGGTGGAGTGGGCTGATTTGGTGCACAGATCACCTAAGGTGTGTAGTCCCAAGTCAGGGTATCTCAAAGTGTCCTCAGGGCCTCTTTCTTCTGCGCCCTGGGGTGCTTCTTGAATGTGCAGACCCCTTAGTGCTATCTCGAGCTCGGGGTCAGGATCTCTGGGCGGGGGCCTAGAATGCAGTAACTAGTCCCTAAATTTCGTTGGTCTGAGCCGCACTGTAACAGCGGCAGACTCTGAAGTCCAGATTGGGGTAGAGGCCAACCTCCTTGATTATTATTATTTTATTTTTATTCTTATGGAACCCCTCAGTTTGGGCAGTGGTGTCTGACCTCTTTGCCTTTGCAGAAGGGTCCCTTTAACCCTGACGTGTCTGAGGACAGCATGGGGATCCTCAGGAGCACCCAGTCTCCCTTGGGTCACCTCCAGCTCTGCCTGGTGGCTGATGGGGTGGGCCCAGCCCCTTGGTCTGCTCCAAGGTGGCGGTTTTGCATTTCTCTCTTCCATACTTTGTTCCTGTTGCTGTGAAGGCAGAATGATGAAAAAAAACAAAACAAAACAAAACAAAACTATGGACAGAGTCTGCCACATTTAACTCATAAATAATTCCATGTACTTATCATAAATCATTAATGCATAGTTGAGCTAAACACAGAAGAGTAGCTGTTGCCAGCAATTGAAAAAAAATAACCAAACTCTTGAGTAACGTGTTTTAGATGTATCTTGCAAAGCCTCTTTATTTTTTGCTAATTTGGATTTTGTGGTCATTCCGAGAACGGCCCCTCAAGTATAGCCTTCAGTTAGCTGAAAATTCCTGTTACACAAATGAGTAGTGTAAGGCAGCAGTTCTCACTGTGAGGGAAGCAAATGTGTTTGGATATAAAAAAATGGACTATTTGAGGACTTTCCCCAATTTGTACTGGAAAACATCATAGTTGAAAATTTCCCTTCAATACATTGTTTTAGTCCATCCATGCTGCTTATCTCTCAGAACTTTTTATAAGATGAATTCTGTCTCACCCCAAACTGTAAGCTTATTTTAAACCTATACATCAGTGCAGTTTTCACTCTCACTTCTAGGTTTTCTGCCACCTGAAAAGTTTGCAATCTGCTGGCATAAGCAAAATTGCAAATTTGAAAACATTAGATTTCATTTTTGAGGGACTTTATTTATACTGAAAATGCTGGCACGGCTACGCATTAGAATCCGCCCCTCTTTTCCATCTCCTGGTCTTCCCTTGTAAGTCTAGCCGCATCGGAGGTGTCACCTTCTCTGAATGACGTCCTCTGCGGGCTCACTTAGCACTTGGCACAAACCTCCATGTTTAACAGGTAGGTGCCCCTTGCTGCTCAGCTTTCATTACCCAGACATACTCATTATCAGGACTTGTGGAAATGCTCATTCTAAATTCACTGTGCAGACTGAAAATCCATTCACTGCATGCACATGTGCTGTCGTGTACGCAGTCTGTGTGAGAGGCTGTAGAGTGGGTTGCGGCCTGGCCACTCTCCTGATAGGGCACCAACTCCGGGTGTTCACCTGTGTCATATGTGTGATTTGCTCGTTGCTTGTGTGTGGGGGTTGAGGACAAAGGCAACGATGGGCACTAACATGAGTAGTGGGCCTTCGGCAAGGTAGACTTAGTGTTTGTAGTTCAGTTGCTCAAACTAAGCCCAAACTTCTGCAACATGTAGGACTTTATAATGTTATTGTGGCAAGAAGTTCAGTGCTGTGGGCCATGGGCCCCGTGTGGAGGGAAACCCTCACAGTGATGAGGGAGGCCAGGGACTCTCCTGTGGCCACACCGGTGGCCTCTGTCCTCCGTGGCCTTTGCATGTGCACAAGCAGCAACAAGATCTCTTCCTAAAAAAAATTAACTCTTGAGTATCCAGGGGTCCATACTGACGTGAGTGAATGAGTGAGTGAATGAATGAAGAAGAGACAAATCTGCGTAGAATTCCAAGTAACTGATGCCGATACTCTGTCCTCCAGGAGAGGGCACAGAGTCCCCAGCCCCACCTGTGTGCCACGCACAGTGAACTTCCTTTCACAGAGGACAGTGCGGAAAGGGCGGGAGGGAAGGAACTTCCCAGTGGAGAAACTTGACTGACAGGCGGGGGGCGGAGGCCGCATCAACAGTGATAAGCCCTGTTGGAAGCACATGATGGGAATGGCGCTCACCTCTGCGATCTTCCTCCCCAAACCCACAACCGAGTCTAACTGTGAGGAAATATCAGAAAATAAGCAGGAAATATCGTGGGATATTCTACAAAATGCCTGACCAGGAAAAACTGTTAAGGCCATCAAGAAGAAGGGAAGTCCAAGACACTGTCAGGTGACGGTGAGGTGCCCTGGAGGGGTCCTGGGACGGGAAAGGGCATTAGGAGACAGCTAAGGAAATCTGAATGAAGTGTGAGCTTTAGTTAATGGTAATGTATTAATATTGGTCATTAATGGAAACAGGCATACCAATTTACTGTACGGTACTAATAATGGGAAACTGGGTGAGTGGCATTTGGGAACTCAGTGCTATCTTCAGTTTTTCTGTATATCTAAAACTCGTCTAAAATTAAATGTTTATTAAAAAATGATTGTGAGCACCACTGTCCAAGAGTAAGATGAGTACTGCCTATTTCTACCATATTATCTGAATATGTCCATTAAATGATATTATATCAGTAAAAAAAAAATGACATAATCCCAAGAAGGAAAGTAACTGTTGGTGCTGGGAGTGGAAGTGAGATAGTTTCAGGAGGTGATACTTATTAGCTAAAAACACAAGTTTTATAAGAGAAAATATATGTGATATTTGAATTCTGGTGTTCTTAATACTGTCAGAATATATTCCTCACAAATGTCATTGATTTTCTTTATGGTCTTTTTAAAAGATTTTATTTATTTATTTTTAGAGAGAGTTAGAAAGAGAAGGAGAGAAACATAGATCGGTTGCCTCTCGCATGCCCCTACCTGGGGACCTGGCCTGCAACCCAGGCGTGTGCCCTGACCGGGAATCAAACCTGAAGTCTTCCGGTTCACAGGCCGGCACTCAATCCACTGAGCCATACTAGCCAGGGCTGATCTCCTTTATTTTGATTTCAGATAAAATGTATATGAAGTATTAGGTCTATGTTGTGAGTTTATTTATTTACAGGCATTAATGAGTATACTAAAGGCAAAAGATATCAAAACAGACCATCAGTCATGACAACAGGACCAGAGGCAGTGTCATAATTAATGACTTTGCTAATTGCTGTTTCCTTTATTAATTGGCGTTCATATTTCAGTCTGACATACACATCATAAATATTATTTGGTTTTATACCTATAGTGAGAGACCATACAAAATAGAGTCTTTTCTCCTCAACTGTTCCAGGTCTGAATTAGAACAAGATGAAATTCTGCTAGTGTTTGGAGAGATACCAGTTTTAAGGCCACAGAACCATTAACAACTCTCCTGTACTAAGTTTATTCTTTGAATCCGTGAGATCCGGGTGAGCACTTAGTTTCTGTAGCTCTGAAACGTCCACGATTAGGTCATACTCATCTGAATCAGACCTCGGGATTCACTCCCAAGTGAGTATTTCCGTGAAGATGTTTCATTGAACTGTTTATGTGGTATGCCCGCTGAGAAGAGTGTTTTGTTTTTTAAGTAGAAGTTTATTTAAAGCCATGGTGAGTAAACCATAACAACTTTGAAGGAGGTTTTTCTTTTTTCCTACTGCTAATGAAAGTGCTGGGTTCTTTTCCCCGTTTCCCAAAGGTCTTTGGTGTATTTAAATGAAAGATACTCTTTGAGTAACCTGTTCAGTTGAAGCCACCAAAAAAGAAACCAGTGATAGGAACTGTGGTTTAAGAATACCAGAAAAATTGGTGGTTCTAGTATGAAACTACAGATAAATAAAATATCATTTGCTCACATTTCCTCCTCAGGAATTTCATCCAAATATTTATACTCTGACTTCTTGAAGCATAGACTCCTGAAGTTTTTTGTATACGGACTGCACTGAGTGATCTCACCGAAGGAAATGCAGCTTATCAGATAACTTTGAGCTATCGTAAAAGATGAAAATTAAGTTTTATATAGTCAACATTTACTATGCTAAGCATATTACACGTAACTTTTCACTTTAAACACTAGTAAAAGTCTGTGCTGTCCCTCTGTTTGCTCAGAGCCCCGGTTTTGTTTCCGGGTCCAGGTGTGTGGGCTCGGCCTCAGGGCTAGAGCTGCTCTGCCGAGGGCCCAGTTTGGGGGCACAGAGCTCGCCCGTCTGCTGGGAGCTCCTGGGAAGCTTTCGTTCTCTGACAAGTGGCAGGAGGACGTTGAGCTGCCTTCTCCCTTCCTGTCTGCTTGGACACTGTTGTGATGACCCATGCTCGAGTTAGGAGGCTTTTGACTAGGAAGTGACAGAAAGCCAACGTGCGCTGAGGATAGTTCAGCAAACCCTGGGAAAGAATTCCATATTTTGACAACACCACTGAGCACCTGAGCCGGGCCAGCAACTGCTCTGCCTCCAGATTTCTTGTCCTTTGTTTAAGCCATTGCTGGCTGAGCTTTCTACGACTTGCAGCTGAAAACATCCTTAACTGAAGCTGCTGTGTTGTCCCAGTTTTACCTGGGAGAAAAGGAAGACTTACAGTTGTCAAGCAACTTTCCCAGGGTTGCCTGACAAACAGGCAGAGCTGGGACTCAAATGTAGCTCCAGTGCCCCGCCCTCCCCTCCCCGCCTTTGTACTCAACCACTAATGAGTGCCTTTCCTCCAGGGTAGGGCTTTGAACCTCTGCAAAGATTGACACACTTGGACCAAGCATGATCATAAATCTAGCAGTGCCCAGAGTACTTGTGATGACTTCCAGGAAATTTATTCTGGAACCTGAACTCTCTCTTGTTCAGGGATATGGCTTCAACTTACCTAAATAATAAATATTCTGCTCCCATACTGAACTAGTCTGCTCTGGCTGCTGTAACAAAACCCTGTGCACTGAGTGGCTTAAACAGCAGAAGTTCACCGCTCACAGCTCTGGAGCCTGGAAGTCCAAAATCAAGGAGCTGGCCAATTCTGCTTGTGAATAGTCTTCTCTCTGTGCCTTCTCATGGAGGGGTCAGTGGGGTGGAGACACAGAAAGGCATCTGTATCTCTCTTCCTTTTCTTACAAAGCCACCAACCCTGTTGGATTAGGACCCCACCCTTAAGACCTCAGGTAACATTAATCGCCTCTTAAAAGCCCCACCTCCAACTACCGTCACATTGGGGGTTGGGGCTTCAACATGTAAATTTTGGCAGGGACACAATTCAGTGTATAGCACACACTTGTGTAATGACCCAGGAGAAGAAAAGCTGCAAGAATTCTAGCTAAACCCAGTGCTGGAAGGTTGTGTCTTGACTGTGGTCCTTAGTGCCCAGACCCAGGCCTCTATAGAGCAGCCTGGGCACCCCTCGGGCACCCCTCCTCAGATTGCTCAGTGCTGACTTGGAAACCCCTAGATTTCAGCTCTCAGGGGAGTTGGCTGAGGGTGTCAAAAATGGTATCTTTTCAAAGAAAAATCAGGGGGAGGTCTTATTTCCAGCATCAGTTTCCCACCTTGCCCGTGGGCATGTCCTGGGCATGGGCCTTTCAAGCTGTCAGACTGGCCGTGGCCCTGGAGGGGCCAGCAGGGTCAGCTGAGGGATGCCCAGCACAGTGCAGACGCACTGTAGGAGTGAGAAAGTCGCTGCCATTCTGTCAGTTTCCACGTGGTTGGAAAACTCAGCCCTGGACAGTGACCCCCAAATCCTTGAACTTGAAAGCGCGTTTCCACCTTTTTCATTTTTTCTGTTAAATGTATTGGGGTGACATTGGTTAATAAGGTCATAAAGGTTTCAAAGGCACGTTTCTGGGATCTAGATCTGTATGTTGCACTGTGTGCCCACCATCAAAGTCAGACCATCTTCTGTCAGCACGTGTTGTGCTACCGGACTTCAAATTATACTGCAGAGCCTATTTCTTGTCAAAGCAGCACTTCCGAAGTACAGAACAAGCTGAGCACTCTGTAGGTACCCCCCCCCCCAGCAGCCGTAACCATTGCTTGCATAGCATCACACTGAGTGGGGAAAATGCGTTGGTCCTGTGAATGTTCTAACACCTCACATTTAAGTGGCATTTATTGATCGAAACCACGTTTCTATAGAGCTGAAAAGAATGGGAGGGCAGGGGAGGTATTTTCTTCATTCTAATAGACAGTATTTCCTTGATTTGGTCAGACTCTGCCCCATCGTAGGCCCACGCTGATTATAAAACATATCTCCATTTCAGAAATAGTCAAGCGAAGTGGAAAAGCTACATCTTAAACTCAGAGAAGCACATATGACACTGGTTTTTCCATCTGCAGAAAGTGTTTCTGCACATGGCTTTGCGCTCTTGCCGACTCCAAAGCCCTCGTGTATGTGCTTGGCAACCACTGATCCTTGAGTGTCAGGTCGGATTTTTCTCCCTCTTATGTGTGGAGGACAAACCCATTTGACTGTGAAAACTGCACTATTCGGTCCTCCTTTTCTTTCTTTTCAGGGAGTTGGCGGTTGGGTATTTTTCAGCCCAGCCTTGCCTCAGAAGAGACACACACAAAACATCAATGATGCCAGCCAACCTGGGGGTAACAGAGGGGCCCCAGATGGGGGCCCGGCATTCTGGTTTATCCCTGTAGGTTTCCCTCTCTCAACTCCGTTTTGAGGGCACCATGCTCTGAAGAACATCCTGTGCATTATCATGCCCCTCTCCCTCAGAAGGCTGTGCTGTTGACTTGTGTATAAGTCAAAGATTTCACAACTGTCACTCATAAGGACCTCTGACACCAGACACTGTATTAAGCTCCCGATTGTTGAGTGAAAGGACCCGAGGGCAGTTGCAGAGATTAAAACAATTTCTCTCTCTCACCAGTCTAGGTAAATAATGAAAGCTTAACCAAGTCAGAAACTTGAGTCTCGGCAGAAGGTAAAAATGAGCTTAATGGGCTCTCAGGGTCCGGCAGAGGTGACGCCTGCGTGAGTGCGGGTGGTGGGGTAATAATATGGTATAAAAATTTATGGTTTTAGTTTGAACGTTCTACCTAAAATGTCACATGGTGTGCTTGAGTGTGCTGTTGTTATCTTACAGAATTATGTTTATGATTTTGTAATAAAAGATTTTGCAACAAAAAGGGGGCATTATTTGTGCTGGACCCTGTATTATCAGTTTTAGGAATTTGTTCCTAATTCCTCTTTCACTTTTCTAAAATATTTTTTAGGGACTTCATTTATTTATATAGAGAAGGCAAGTGGGGGAGAAAGAGAGGGAAAGAAACACTGATGTGTGTGAGAAAAACCACTGATCAGTTGCCTCTTCAATCTGCTCCAACCGGGGACCGAACCCACAACTCAGGCCTGTGCCCTGACCAGCGACAGAACTAGTGATCTTTCACTTTGCGGGATGATGCCCAACCCACTGAGCCACACAAGTCAGGGCCCTCCTTCTCTGTATACTTGTACACACCTTTGCTTCTGTTGAGAAGTTCACACACGAAGAATGTGTTCTGGAGTCTCTAGCACAAATGAAAAAAAAGCCTGAAAATCTCTTCTCACTTTCAGGCTATGCATCAAACAAGTTTAGCATTTTAATTTTTCAAATCTCAATATTATTGCTAAATACAAGCACTCATCTTGTAAATATTTAATTGCCATTTAAAATTTAACCCCTTTGGTCCTATGTTTTGTTTTCCTTCTGTGTGAAAATCCTGATGAGGTGCTTTAGGGTCATGTTTTTTTCTGTATTTCCATTGTAGCAACAAAACCTTTTCATTAAGCAAATGGATTTTTACAGCAGCATTTTTTAGTGTAAGTTTATTATTTGAAAGCTGAGCTATAGCTGACATGTAACATTGTAATAGTTTTAGGTGTACAACATAATGATTTGATACATGAATGTATCATGGAATGACCACCACAGTAAGTCTAATTCACATCCATCACCCCACATAGTTATATATTTTTTTCTCGTGATGAGGGTTTTTAAGGTCTATTCCCTTGGCAGCTTTCAAATACAGGGTGGGGCAAAAGCAGGCTTACAGTGGGTATGTGAATCAGTTTATTCTTACATTATTATCTACTCTCTACTGTATTATTTTCCATATGAACAACTGTAAACCTACTTTTGTCTCAGCCTGTATACAGTACAGTATCATTAACCACGTTCACCACGCTGTATGTCACATCCCCGTGACTTACTCATTTTGTCGCTGGAAGTCTGTACCAGACTTCACCCCTCTCCGGCCTCTCCCCTCCTCCCACAGCGACTGCTGATTCGGCCTGTTGTTGGTTCAGTTGGTGTCATTTTCTCCTGATAAAACATGAGAGCGCTGTTAACAAGGCAGCACATTTGTGCATGTTGATTTCTCTTCACGGTGTAAGAGGTGAAACTTATTTTTTTGCACATCCTGAATCAGATTTTATAGAATCCTCGACACACCTCACAAGGCACTTTGGGAAGCCGTTTCCTGGGCAGTGGGTCCTGAGTCACATGGCCTTCTAGGAACGGTGCTGTGGTGGAAAGTGTGTTCAGGCGTGTTCGGGCGCAGGCAGCACATTCGGAAATACTCTGCAAACACAAGATGATGTGGCAGAAACAGCTTTGGACCCGTATTATGACCTGGGATTCACACCTTGGGGAGCAGGTACCACATTTCAGAAAATCACCTTTTTTTAACCCAAGGTCCCCCAGATGCATTGGTGCCCCCTTTCCTTCAGCCCCAGTAGCTCTTGGTGTCCTGTGAGGGTAGTTTGGGAAACACCATTTTGAGCACTTGAGAGTTTACTTTTGTTTGGCCTCTTTAAATACATCTTGCACGTTCTGTTAATGCACTGTTGCACTTGGTTAATTTTAGTTAATTATTCCAGTAGATTATAAACGAAAGTAAGGTTAATAACTTTAATGGGTAACCACCAAACGTCTGCTCATTGGGATTTTTAAAAATCACTTACTTAAGGTTTCAGAGATGCTAGCTCCAGACCTCCCGCCTCCCAGGACGGTGCGATGGGAAGGCGCTCGCCAGGCCTAAGTGGCACGCGAGGAGGCGGTCGTGTCTCCTTTTACATCACAGACCTGAATTCTCAAATCCAAAGTTAGAGGATATTTTCCATTTTTCTAGAGCTGTATTTCTCATTAAAAGGGGGGATGGACCACAAGAAAACCTTACTGCAGTTAAACCAAAACCTCAGTCTTGCTGAGGCCCGGACAGCGCGGCTGTGACATCTGCGTGAGGCAGTCTGTGCCTCCATTTTCCGGGTTGGCGACATCAGGTGCTGCAGGTCAGGCGGGAGGGCCTCCCTGAGGTGAGGGGCTTTGGGAATCCAGGAGGCAGACTTGAAACCCTGGGCTAATGATCCTGGTAAAGGGGCTGATGACAAAACTTTGAGCTTTGAAATGGGTTTCCCAGACAACGGAGAGCAGTGACAGGATCAGTTGAAAAGCTGTATGAAGGAAGAACCAGGGAAAAGGGTTTTAAAAGCACAAGCAGCTCCTGGTCCCAGACCCCAGGGATGGGGAGCCCCGGAAGGAAGGTGATGCCTAGAGTGGGCGGAGTTCTCCAGGGAGCAGAGATGGGGTTCAGGGGCTGTAATGAGAGCAGCTGAGGACTGCTGGAGGAGAGTTAAAGGTGATTTCTCCGGCTTGTCTCATGGGGTGGCTGTGATAAAATGAAAAATGTGTCATGTGGGAGCTCTGTAGTCAGGTCTGTGTTGAGGATGTCAGGGAAAGTTAGATCAGTTTGCTTGGAACATCCTTTAATAGGTTCTGTTCACTTTTTTTAAAAAACATAAATGCCATAAGATTGCAAAGTGATTCCAAACTATTCTTTCCTGCCCAGAGCCAGACAGATTTGCTGAAATTCATTGCCCCCAGCTTGCCCATTCCTGAGATGGACTTTGAAGAAACCTTTGTGAAGGGGATCGGGAGGAGAGGACAGACGGAGCCCTCTCCACTGTGAGCCTGGGCAGATTTGCACTAGAAAGGCTATATTTATTAGTTATTTAGTGATGTTGGTTATTTCGGGTTGGTATACGAAGTCTGCCCAGAGGTACCCAGTCATATAATATGAAAAACAGAGACATTTATTGAACAAGATACAAGATATGAGAAACATGGTACATAGGACAATGACTCCTCAGTCCCCTTCAAAGTAAGCACCTTGGGACCTCACACAATTCTCCCAATTGCTACCAGCTGCCCCATCATATTTTCTTGAATCTTATTGATAATCTGAAATCTCTTCCCTTCCAAAGGTGATTTTAGTTTTGGGAAAAGCTAGAAGCTGCAGGGTGCCAAATCTGGGCTGTAGGGGGACTGAGTCACCTGGATGATTTGATGTTTTGCCCCAAAACTCTGCATGATGCATGAGTGGGCACATTGTCATGATGAAGCTGCCAATCACGAGTTGCCTGTAACAGCAGCCTTCTTAATTGTTTCTGCACAGGAATGTTCAAGCTTAACACAAAATTTGATGCAGATTCGTTGCTCTTCTCACTCAATCATTTTGATTGTGATGACCACACAGTACACATGTTCACTCAGCAGCGTCTACCGCCCCCACTGACTAGTGCAGTGAAGTCATCATCGTTCACACATGCACATTCCAGTCCACTCTCCTTGGATGCCAGGTTATATCAATGACACCCAAACTGTTCTCATGGTATTAACAATGGCTGGACTTTTTCCGGACAGACCTTGTGTGAAGACTTTATATTTGTATCATCACTTCCATGCAATATATTCAGAAAACCGTCTATATGTCATACAAAAGAGAGCTTCGTGCAAGCAGGCCCCACATCACAATCTGTTCTGAGGAGGAAGGTAGCCCTGTCTCTCCTGGAGCCCAGCCGGCGCCGAGAAGCATGAAAACTCTGTGGCTTAGAAAGAATAAGAGGGAACCATTGGGCATCACCTAAACTGAGGAAATTCCAAGTAAAGCATGTATTTTCTCTTGTGTCCTAGAAAGGAAAATACCAGTCATGTTTGGTTATATCTCTAAGAAGTTGAGCTTACCATACAAATGCCTCAGAATGCTAGTACCGGTTTTTAGGTATGGTAGATAAGGATACTTGAACTCTTGAATTTTTATAGTATTTTTAAAAAACGTAAAATCAGAGCTGTAATCAGCATGTTTTGGCCTTTTGTGTGTGGGCATTTCCCGTACAACCCCAGGCCTTGTGCTCTCCGGGGGTGAGGAACGATTGCTGGAACTGGGAACACGAAGAAGGGGTGTGCCTCTAGTGATGATTTTTAGTACCAGGTTTCTTTGGTGTCTGCCTGCTCGCTTTCATAGGCAGGAGATACTTCCAAACTGTGCACTTAGAAGACCTGGATCTTGAGCACGGTACTCAAGTTTTGGACACCTTAGTCTTTTCGTTTTTGATGTGGGCCCCATAACGCCTCCCAGTCCACGGGAATGCTGTCTTTATGTTCCAGTGAGATGGTGTGTGTGTGTGTGTGTGTGTGTGTGTGTGTGTGTGTGTGTAAACAAGCTTCAGAGGCTTATACAACACCATGGGCAGCTGGGGGAAGGTTAATAAAAGACCGCCTGTGGGTGGCCTTCACCTGTGTGCCGGAGGAATGAGCTGAAAAGCTTTTGATCAGTGCGCTGCTCTTGTCTTATTACCACAGTGATCTTAGTAATAATGGCTGAAAGAAGTTTTGTGCTGATCTGGAATCAGAATATCTATCAGCCCTTCCCAGGACTATTACAAGAAGCTTTTCTGCTCTTTCACTTCTGTTTGCCCATTCTGTGGCTCCCAAAGAAATGTCTTAGTGTACCTTTAAAAATATTAAGGAGTTGTGATTTTGATAATATAGTAAAATAATTCAGTCGGAAATAAACTGAAGCTTATTGTTTACACCAGCCATCTCTAAGGGGAAAAATGTTTACCAGGTGAATTAAACATATAGGCCATGAGCAAGCTGCAGTGCCATCCTGTGCAATAAAGAAAGTGCTTGTCTTGAATGCACCCTGGGACAGGACTCTTTAGGTTGCAAGTAAAAAGCAAGGCAACCCAAGGCTAGTTTAAACAGTAAAGGGAGTATTGGCTCAGGAAACTAAAAGCCAAAAGGCACCATCTTGATACGGCTTAGCAGTGCTGCTGCGTGTCTTGGTTTCTTTTCTCCATCTGCTTTGCTTTCCATGGTGTCAGGGTCATTCTAAGGATCTCCCCTGTGACCCCAGAATGGGTCCCAGTAGGTCATAGGGTCATATGTACCCCTGTGCCATCCCCAGGAAGAGCTCTGCCATTTGCTCTTACTGGACCTGCTCGGGTCACCTGCCCAGAACAGAAGTCACGGTGGCCAAGAGAATGGGCTGTGCTGATTGGCTGAACCCATGTTGTGGATGTCACCCCCAGCATCAAACAGAATGCCCACTGGAAATCAGGGACTCTCAGTCAACAGAGGTTTTCCTGCATTCCCCTCTCTTCATTATGGCTGGTTGGTCAGGATTCCTCTTGGTAAACTCCTGGGAATTCAAGTAAGTTTAAAATACATATTTTAAACTCATAAGTGAGTACCTATTTAAAAACAAAACAAAACAAAACAAAAAAAACATGTTACACTCCGATTTTGCATTGCCCTGTACCCTTGGGTTGAGATGCTCAGCCTTTCTTCCCCCAGAACGATATTAGAGTCTCTCCGTCCCGGAGACTCACTTGGTTTTGCCAAGGCTCCTTACTAGTTGCATGAGCAAGGGCGAATTACGCAGCCTCTGAGCCATGGTTCTTTGTGTAATTGACCTTCTTTAACAGGTTGTCCTGACTGTTTTTCAAGGTGCTGTGTCTGTCACAAGGAGCAGCTCAGAGATGGACATGTGGTTTCTCATCTCTACCTGACAGTCAGAGGCCAGGACTCATGGTGCCCGGGGAGGCCTGCAGGTGCCTGATGCTGGAACGTGGGGTGGCGGTGCTGGCCAGGGCCTGAGCTGTTTGAAAACCAGGTTGCCAAATCCCGGGGGGCTAGAGAGGGATCACTGACAGAAATCAGTGAGAAAGTTAGGGAAGCTGATGAAGGAAGAGGAATGACCTCAACCAAGTGGAAGCAGCCAGATTCCTCCAGGGCCACAGCCCTAGAAAGCCCGGGCTCAGGCTGCTGCACGAGAAGGGTACAGTGCCGAAGGGCACGCCACTCCATCAGCACCTAGGGCCATCAGTGTTTCTGTGACGAAGGTTTAAACTCCAAACTACCTGTCTACTTTTGTTCAGAATAGCCCAGTTCCTGATGAAAACCAATAATTTAATATTTATTTTTAAAAATATTCTTCTTAAAGAGTGCAAAAGTACTGGTAGATTTGAGCAGGGTACATGTAGTTATCCCTATCTAGGCTGTTCTGAGTCAAGTCTCCTCAGAAATAAAAATAGTGGCAAGGACCTGGTGGGCTCTGAGCACATGCCAGGCACTGTTCTGAGCACTGTGCATCCTGACTTGTTACTGCCCTAACGCCTGTGTGCTCCGTGGCCTGGGGAGGACAGGCAGCATGCCCCGGGTTCTTCAGCTGGCAAGGGGCAGAGCTGGGATCTGACCCCTGCTTGCATAGTTCCGGAGCTTTTGGCCCCCACACTCTGCCAGTTCCCAGTGATTTGGTCTCAGTTAATTTTTTCTAAGGGACTGCTTCATCTGAAACTTAGAGCTTCCATTGACTTTTGGTTGGTACTTCAGGAGAGAGAGATGGTTAATCATTTCATACACATTTGTTGCCACATTTTAGTGGTTAAAAACCACCATGCATGGCTGTGTCCTCCTGACCAGAAAAACCAAGAATAGCAGGAAGCTCTCACTCCCTCCGCCCCACCCCAGGCAGTCATCTGAGAGATTTTCAGTCATTGACTGAGCCTGCTTCCACACACCAACCGTGAATGAACGAGCAGGTGATGGGAGGCAGGGAGAAGGTAAGTCAGTCCGACTGATTTGTACCACTTACTAATAGAACATAAAATAGAGGAATCTAAATTTGCCCAACACATAAATTAGGAGGTAATTAGCTGCAGTGGAGAATGATTTTTTTTTTTACTGAACAGTTCATCATGGATTTCCTAATCCTGAGCATCCTTAGAGTATTTATAATGCAATTTGAGCTAGATATGTGTCATCTGTAAAGTAGTTTATAAGTAGGAGTCTGAAGTAGTCATTGTGTAGAAGTGAGTGTGAGAAGATAGAATGATGGATGGGCTGTTGAAGCAATTCCTCTTTCCTTTCTGACTCATCTTCCCTTGGGTCAGAGTGAAGCAGCGTTTACCTACAGCGTGCAAACCCAGCATCCGTCCCCACCATTTGCATCCCATCCTGGCTAATTGGAATGGGAGCCGAGCCCTGCGGCAGGCGAAGGTAAGCGTGTCTTTTAGAGATGAAGAAGGGAAATGAGACACACATCCTGGGACTGAGCCCATCTCATGGGGTAATCCTGCTAAATGGCTCCCACCGAACACAATAAGCTTTTGGAGACCCTGAGTTCCAGCACAATGTGAAAAACTGTGCCATAGACTCTAAGTGTTGGAGTACACAGTGTTGGGGGCAGAAGGGCTTGGGAAGCGGGCAAAGAGAAGATGGGAGGAACCTGAAATGGAGGTGAAGGGAGGGGGAGTGCCCTGAGAGGAGTGGGGGGCGGGGCTGGCCAGGTGAGAGTCTTCAGCCAAAGGGAGTGGTTTAGACTTGATGCAGAAGACCAGCTGACTGCTGCAGCCTCTTGAGCAGAAAGATGAGCTGGTGAGATCTCTTAAAAGAAGTGAGGCATTTTTTATATTAAAATGGGATGATAATCCGTGGGGGGGGGCCTCCACCTGCAGGGCCCCACCCATCCTCCACAGATGAGAATAAGTCTACCAAGACATGATCTGTTTGGGGAGGAAGGAGAAGGGCCAAGAGTCCCTTCCTCAATGGCTTTTATTAGGTTTGTTTTACATAGGAATACAGGTAAAGCTCATTAATCATTGTCAGGCAGCAAGGATCAAACAATAGATAACATACAAAGAACTCTGAAGGCTTATTCTGAGTCAGGGTCTGTTAGCTAAGGGGCTACAAAACTTTGGGGAACAAACTTATTTCCTGCTCGGACCCTTATCATTTAGTTGAGAGCATTCTTAGCAAAGCAGGTTTCACAGGATTTGATATATTCTTTCTTATGCCAATCACCCGGGGAGCCCACCCTATCCAGCACAGAGCTGTATCGCCCTCTTCATTGTTTTAGGCTTAAGTCAGGCAGAGTCAGCAAGGCAGCCAAGAGATAAGGAAACTTCTCACAGACAGAATGAGGACTCAGGCTATGTCAGGATAGCCCAGGGGCAAGGGTCCATCACCCCCTTTTGCTGTAGCCCCCAAGTCCTTCCTTGAGGGCCTCCCACGTGATCGTGCCTGTCTTAGGCGACTCCTTCCTTGAGGGGATCTTACTCCTCAAGCATTCATCTAACCAACCAAGCATTGGGGGCCAGTTATGGATGAAGCAGAAGCAGCGCTCCTGCCAGGGAGATAAGCTTTGTCTCCTTAGTGGCTCACAGTCCAAAAGTTGCTCACTCAGCCTTAGCTGTGTGGGGAGGGGCAGTTACAGCTCCTGAAACCAAGCAGGGCAGTTCCCAACAAATCTGTAGTTTACCCAGTGGTAGATCCAGGTGCTAGAAGCACTCTGACCTTGCGTGTCCCCTCGGAGATCACGGGGTTGGTGCATGAGGCTAGCTGAACACCACTTGCAGCACCCACACCCCCCATCTGTGCTGCTGGCCTGGGAGCTCTGGACTTGCTCTGAGAATTTTGTTCTCAAACTGCTATCACCAGTTGAACTTGTTTGTAGTTGGTTGACTTTGATTAAATATTACATAAACCATATAAGCGTGAAAAGAAAGTTGTCTTTTTGCGAGACCAAGTTGAAGTTTTGGAAAGATTCAGTGAAGGCTTGCCATGAAAATGGTTTGGTTGTGACCACTGTGAAAAGGATTGCAAGGGGGCAGTCATTGAAAGCTAGACGATTCTGCATCAGATCGCTGTTCAGGGATCTTTGAAAGTTCCCTCTCCACTTGCAGAGAAACTGGAACATGTAAACCGTGCTCCTGGGTATATAGAGTTTGCGACAAAGGTGACATTAGACTCTGTCAGCTATCAGGAGAGGAGGAAGGAGTGGAGAGGACATCATGTTATTCCATTTTAACCAGTTTGTTCCTGTTAGTCATTGGTCATTAGGCAGAAGTGTTACATGATGTGCCTCTAACTTTCCTTACATGTCGTCACTGCCATTGCTTTTCCACTTTGTTCCAGGTCCTCGGATGTGGGAGCAGGTACTGGGTGGAAGGCATCCGTGCAGATGTTTTTACTCAGGGAGTAATTAGAAATGTAAAGGCTTTGATTTTGTTCGGGCTGGTCTGCCTGCAATTTGTTATTAAATCCATGACTAAGTTGTGGTTCCATCGTGACAGCAAGGATGTTCACGCACTGGTTTGGTTTTTCTGTTCTTTTTTGTGGACTCTTTTGTCCTCACCCTTTCATCTAAGGCTTTAATAGACTCTGGTGGTTAAGTAGATTTTAAGATTGTCAATAGGAAACCTCTTAACCATTCCTTGGGTAGATGTGAGTAATGTGAGTAAAACCACCACTGAAAACAAACAGTAAATCTCAGCTGGTGGTGCACGATAGTGGGGTCATGCGTGAGGCCAGAGGTTGACTGGGTTAATGCCGCCAGAAATGCTTAGGGCAGTGCAGAGATTGCTGGTTGCCAGGAGAATGTGGTTAAAATTTGTGATACCAATCATGTATTATGCTATGGGAATAAAATATATTCGATTACAATATATAAAGAATGTTTCCCCTAAAGAAGAAACAGGATGGACCTCTTAGAAAATATGCCCTTTAAGCCCTGGCCAGGTGGCTCAGTGGTTGCAGCATTGTCCCATACACCAAAAGGTCGAGGGTTCAATTCCTGGTCAGGGCACATGCCTAGGTTACAGGTTCGATCCCCAGTTGGGGCCCATATGCAACTGATCAGTGTTTCTCACATTAATGTTTTTCTGTCTCTCTCTCTTCCCCTTCCTCTCTCTCTAAAATCAATAAATATATACTCAGGTGAAAATAGGGGGAAAAAAGTGCCATTTGAGGGCTGGAGAAGGATTTGTGTTGCACTGGGGTGGTCTACCATCCATGCCCTGCTTGGGGTGGACTCCTCTGCTTGAATAACTTTCAATGGAAGAAGAAAAGAAAGCTGGGTCTCAGTCGGTCATATGACCAGTAGATGCCTAGGTGTTACATTCCCTGTTAATCTGAAGCAGACCTTGTGTGTGTCAGTTTCCATCTCAAATCCTACATGTCTTGGGATAGAGATTAAAAATCAGATTTATCTTGCTGTCATTCCCTTTGCTATTTATTTATGAATTTCAAGAATTCTAGCTAAACATCACATGATTCACTCAACGCAAAATTGGCTGACCACCACCCCATGTGTTTTTGAAATAGTTTATGCCCTACGTGGGCGTTTTCACCATCATATTTTTAGTAGAACTGGAAGCTTTTCTTAGCATGTGTGTGGCTTTTACTTTTAAACTCTTTGAACTGTGTTTGAAGAGTTTTTTTAATTGTTGAAACTAGACCAGGTACCGTATCACACAAGAATCCCTCTACCATGCCCTTTTCTCCCACCTGAGTTACTTCCCACTCGCTGTGGGTAAAATCACAGCACAGAGGGTAGACCTCATCAGGACCCCTTTCACAAGACTGTTCTGATTGTGGAGGTGCATGAGGTCTGTCCAGAAAAAGTCCAGCCATTGTTAATATAACAAGAATGGTTTGTGTGACATCCATGTAACCTGGCAGCCAAGGAGAGTGGACTGGAATGCACATGTGTGAACAATGACAACTTCACTGTACTAATCAGTGGGGGTGGTAGATGCTGAGTGAGCATGTGTACTGTGTGGCTGTCACATTCGAAATGACTGAGCGAGTAGAGCAAGGAATCTGCATTGAATTTTGCATTAAGTTTGAACCTTCCTCCATGGAAAATATTCAGATGATTCAGAAGGCCACAGCTACGGGCAACTGGTGATTGGCAGCTTCACCATGACAACACACCCACTCATGCATCACATGTTGTGCAGAGTTTTTTAATGAAACATCAAATTGGTCAGGTGACTCAGCCCCCCTACAGCCCAGATTTGGTGCCCTTTGACTTCTGGCTTTTCTCAAAACTAAAATCACCTCTGAAAGGGAAGAGATTTCAGACCATCCATGAGATTCAGGAAAATACAATGGGGCAGCTGATGGCGATTGGGAGAATTGTGTGAGGTCCCACGGTGCCTACCTTGAAGGGGACTGAGGTGTCATTGTCCTGTGTACAACGTTTCTTGTATCTTCTTCAATAAATGACTCTCTCTTTTCATATCATATGACTGGATACCTTCTGGACAGACCTTGTATGCGTTGGGCTAAGTTAGCCTCACGCCATTATGCATTTGAATCCTATAGTTAACTCTCCTTTTTTCTATGTCCTAACAAGTAAATTTCTGATTATAAGTTGGCTTCTTGGGTTGGTGTACTTTCAAAGAAGAGAATGTATGTACTGGTTATTTGATGAGAAGATTGCCATCTTAAGGAGAGGTGTATTTTGCATCACAAATTAAGACTTCAGTGTTTTGTTTTTATGCATCAGTCTCTCTCAGCCTGTTAAAGGAGGCCTATCTAGGGGCAAGATCTTCATCAAGGGCTGAAGTCCAGACCAGACACTGAGATGAATTTACCAGAATTGACCCCACTCTGGGAGACCATGTGGCGGACAGCTTACTTGCCACTTCTGGAAGAGCTGTACCATACTAGTACTTTCCATTTGAAACATTAACAGTTACTATTAAGCACTTTCAGTAATAGTGACTAACTGTGTCAGGTAAGGATTAGTGCGTTTGAAGGAGTAGAATATATAGTATTCCCGCGGAGGTAACTGAAAGGTACCTCCACCTGTGTCCAGCTGGAATAGCCTTAACCGTAAGGCTACTGCCTTTAAATACACAATTTACATTATCTAACATGGGTGAAGCATGCTGGAAAAGAATTAAAATAAGAATTATCTTTTTTAATGCACTTAAGATAAATAAGACTAGTTTGAGTGTTGGAAAGCATTCTGGAAAAGAAAACCTGGTAGTGAACCAAATAGAAATCTCTTGGCAGCAGACTCTCTCAGCTGCATTCAGTTATTGAACAGCTGTCAAAGAAAGCAAAGCATTATTTGTCCATTTAGCATAATTTCAGAAAGCTGTTTTTAACCCCCAGTGGTATTTTTCTGCAGCCTTCTAATCTCTGCAATGGTTTTAAAAGATCTAATAACCCATGCTTGTATCAGGCCTGGGGTTACCACTGGAGCATAAAGAGACAGAGTTTGTGTTCATGCAAAAGGAATTACAACCATTAGAATTTTATTTCCTGCAAAATTTTGCACCTTGGCACATAGATAGCTGTCTTGGCTGATAGTCAGCAACAGTATCTACTATTTGTTTCTCAATGACAGTAAATAATGCATGGTAAAAACCAGAGCTATGTGCATTTCTTGTATGACTACAGAGCTGGGAAGAACTCGCAGGTCAATTTCTATTCTAACATTCACCTCCTGCAGGGGCTGGCTCTGTGTAGTTTTATGAGTTCATAATGGTACAGACAGAATACAGTCAACACGGTCTTCGTTTCTGACTTGAGGCACAAACCATTTTGATTTTCAAGCCTCGATTCTTTTCTCTCTTTTTTCATTAAAGAGTTTTGGTTTCTGATGGGGAATGCTAGTATTTTATATATCAACATTTTAGACTCACAGAAATTCAAAATGTTTGGGTTTGGGTTTTTCTTGGTAGCTTAATGTTTGCAAAGAGTTTTTACTTTAGTCAAAGTTGTACGAAATTGTAAATCCATTATTTGTGAAACCAAGTCATAGCTTTAGTGAAAAAAGTTAAAAAGAAAACTGCCGTATTTGGTGGCCTGTAGGATTCGAAGCTGAAACTGTGGCTTTCTCATTATTGATTGTTTGTAAGAATGAATCTGAGAAGTGTCCTCTTAGGATTGTGAGAGAGAGGACACACAGCGCACCTGAGAAGAAGGGTTTGTTTCCTTAAGACCCTGGCCACAGTCCTGCATTTGTTGGCTGAGCGATGATGTGTGGGTTCCGCTGGAGTTTCAGATCTCTCCCATCTTCCTGAGCAGAAATTGTGCCCCAGGGATATCACAGAAGCTAGCATATCTCTTATTGAAAGCATTTAGTGCTGTATTTTGAGTATTTGAAAGAGTGTCCATTTTCTGGACCACTTTTCCCAAGTAGCAAACTTGAACATACAAGGACATTCTTTTCTGCGGTGACTTCCTTGAGTCGGGCCACAAAATGATCAAAAGTAACTCAACCAGCGTGGGTGACAGAGATGCTGGCTTCAGATGCCCCGATCAACAAAAAATTCTGCCAGTGTCACATCGCCATTAGACTCTCTTTTCAAATATGTTATCTAGAAATCATATGATTTAGACAAATTAAAAGTTATCTGAGTTACTCTTTCATGCCTTTCACTGATGATTTTCAGTACGTGCATGGTATTACTGTAACTACTTAGGTAGAAGTAAGAGGTGATTTTTTAATGGGCATTACTGCCGTGTGGTCTAGAATGGTCTTTGCAATATAAAAAGTTAAATATTCTTACCTGCTATTCTTATTTCTTTAATCAGAAGAACCAAGAACATTGTTAAAAAACAGCAGCAACTCTGTATGTGTTCCTACCTTCCTTTAGTTCTTGGATGAAGGGATTCTTTTTGCTTTTGGTTTCCTCATTCCCACTTTTGAGAAAGTGTCATCCTCAGATGTGTTCAAACCCCAAGCCGTGACTTGTTTTTCCACTGGGGGCAGATGTGTCCTTTTTCATTTGTGGCAAACATGGGCTTTCTGATGGAATGAACGGTGGCAGAAAAGAGGCAGAGATCCAGTGACTCAGTTCAGTGTAGGTCCCACTGTCAGGCTTGAAAATAGACGTGGACATGCGTGCTGGGTTTCCAGAAGTGTCCTCACTATCCTTTGGGATCTAGCTGTATCCTTCCAGACTCATCGCCCTCCTGCCAGCCTTCCTGGCTGTTCTGTGGACACCCTGATGGTCTCCTCTATACAGCAGTGGGGTGGGCGTGGCCGCCCACTGGGAAGTTTGGGGTTCTGCTTGTTCTTCTCCCCCTCTGTCCCTTCTGCAGCCTTTGATCTTTCTTGGAACCACCAAAAGGCCTCTGGGTTTCCCCTTGTAACAGTCAAAATCAGGATGTCCCTCCTTTCTCGGGAACAGTTTGGGGCTGCCTTGTCTTTTGCTTTTTGCAAGAGAGAGTGTAGGTGTGATCCTCAAACAGTAAGGGTTTCTACAGCCCACAGCAGTCACACTTATACCCTTAGAAAGTCTTAAAGAGATGGACAGAGAATTAAAATAATGAGGCATGCTTAGGAAGGATATGACAGAGAAAATTAAGCACCCTGTAACAGAGAAAATGTAAGACCGTATACACCTCAAAACTTCTAAAAATAACTGGTCAAGTTAATATTCTAAAACCCCTGATAGGAACCAGTTTGAGCACTTGATAGGGGCGTTAACTTCTGCCTCCTACAGAGAAATCCATTCACCTTCTTCCCAAAGGGGAGTGGGGGAGCACCTTGAGTGATAGGACCACTCGGAGGAAGGTAAATGGATTTCTCTGCAAGAAATGCAGGAGTTAACTGTGTTTTACCTGTATAGACCTGCTACCCACTGATATGAACCAGCTTCCTGACCCTTCTCTGCGTGGCAGTGGGACTTGGGCAGGGATCTGAGTTGCAGCCCCCCTCCCAGAAGGGTCACCTGGGAGGAGGCCCTGGTCCCTTTCTTTCTCCAGACTCACTGCTCTGGGAATTGAGGAGAAGTCCCCAGCCCCTGGTGGCCTTGCTAACAACACATTTAATCATGTCCCTTTCCTAGTAAGAAAGTGCCGGTTTTCCCATCACTGAGATCATCTGTCTCTGCACTTCTTTGACGGCATACTCTTGCAATGAAATGCGGCATGTGCCCCAAATGTGTGTCTGCGTATTTATAAACTATGTCATATGTATCAGTATAAAGTGTTAATACAGTCAGCTTTCTTTTTTAGATAGAAACATGTGTGAGCAGATTTTACACTTCATTCTCATGACCACGAGCCTGCAGTACAAACCCAGACCTGCCCTGTGGCATCACGCTCCCTGCGGCCGACCAGCCCTACCTCTGTAGACCATGCTGCTTCATTCCCATCACCAGGCAACCTGGGCAGCTCTGTTCTGGCCTCCCCAGCCCTGCCTGTCCTCAGGCCTGCCCAATTTATGTGTCTTTCTTTCTACACACTCTGTATTTTGTCTGGCATGACCGTCCTCTCCCCTGCTCCCTGGAGTTTTACAGGCTTGGTTTGCTTCCCTACACAAGGGTCAAGACCTTGTAAGTGTTCTTCCGCTTCCCCCCTGGAAGATGCCTGTGCAGATAACTCTCTTACTAGACAGAGTATCTCAACTGTTGGTGGAATATTTCCTCCTTGTGTCACCAGGGCCTGCTCAGGACCGCTGATGGGCAGAACACCTTTTCTTTTACATGTGTCAGAGAATAAATCCTAAAAGTTCAGTTGCCTGTCAAAGCGTATATGCATTTGTGACTTTGATGGGTATTGCCCGAGGGGTTATACTGATTTATGTTCCCAGCAAGGAATGTATGTTCAGTACCTATTTTGCCAAAATTAAACCAATGTAGTGTATCATTAAACTTTCTGACCTTGCCCCCAAAATTGAAAATTTTAAGGGAAAAATGATATCTCACAGATGGAGCTTTTTTAGTGATTTTGCTTAGCACCTCCCTCTTACTGAAGGTTGGAAAAGAGAGTTATTGGGTTTTAGGAAGTAAAAAGGCTGCTTCTAGATGGAAGTGTACATCCTGCCTCAGTCACTAAGTTGCCATGGAGAGAGCCAGCCATAGAGGCTGGAACGGCTCCTTAGAATTAAAGGAGCCACGCGCGCTGGGTCTCTCAGAGGGGTGCTCCCATGCAAAGAGCTGGGTATAAGAAGCCCTTTGCCTCACGCACACTGCTTTGCAATTTGGAAGGGCACCAAAACGTATCCTTCTAACACCTGCAGAGTCAGTGGCCTGGTGAGTGAGGAAGGAAATCACCCTCTGGGGTGATGCCTGTGCATTCCAGGGGCAGCCCAGGGGGTCTACACAGAAAATAGAGCTTCTCAATAAACCCAGAGATGCCTGTCACTCAAAGCAGGTAAATTTGCACAGGGGGACTGACTGGTGGCACTATTTTTAGTCGTGAAACCTAGAAACAACCTGCAAGTCCAAACCAAAATAGGGAATCATTCTATGACATGAGCATAAAATGGAGTGTTAGGTAATCTTTAACACAAGTTTTTAGTGACAAGGGAAATATTTATATGCTGATTTACATTTGAAATGTAAAAATGTACGTGTAATACAAACTTCTTGCTATATAGGGAAAAATGGCTAACAATTAAAAAACAACAAAAAAGAACTGAGAGAAAATATACCAAAATGTTAAATTCATAAATATTACTTCCTCCTTGTCCCCAATAAAAAGCACATCAAAACTCTGTAAGGCCGATGGTTAAGCCGGAGGGGGACACCAGGTTAGTCTCGGGGAGACAGAGGTGGTTGGTTATAAGAGTGATCAAGGTCTCAGCCGTCTTGATTAGGTAAAGTTCTTATTGGAGAGGAGTGTTTTCTGAGGCCTTTGTGAATAAATCCTTATCTGCATATGTACTAAGTCTATTAGAATAATGGGATAATGTAGTATTAAAGGTGATCTCTCTAGGGCCCTGTCACAAGTCCCTCTGAAATAGGGACAAGCAGTCACAGAGAAGGAAGCTTATCCATTTCTGATGAAGGCGATGATGACGATGACAGCTGATGCATATGGAAGAACACCTGTGTGCCAGACACAAATGTAAATGCTCTGCACGTATCACACCATCTAATTCACACACAAAGCTCAATGTTGTAAGTATTGCTACTGTTCCCATTGTGCAGATGGAAAAAGCAAGATGGAGGGAGATTAGACAGCTCACTCCAGTCACACAACTAGTAAAACGGCAGAGTTGCTTAGTTCCACAGTAGAGACCGTTCTGCCTTTCCCTGAGAGGTGCGTCAAAACAGGCCAGGAGACCAGGGGACTTTGGGAGGTAATGGGAACATTCTGTGTGTTTAGGCATTGTGGTGGGGGTTACTCCGTTACCACAATGCATTTGTCAAAGTTCATCCAGCTATACACTGAAGATGGGTGGACTTTTTTACGTCTAAATTATATCAAAAAGTTCATGAAAGAAAGAGAGAGAGGGACCAGAGGGCAACTTCTTTTCCTAAATCCAAACTGGAGTTAGAGAATTTTCCATTGTGATAGGAGGAAAGGCAAGTTCAGTCCACAGCACACCCGGGACTCTAGAGGAAGAAGAGAGAAATGGGCCCTGATGGAGCAGATTTTGCCTCCTCCCTGCACTGCAGCCTCAAAGGCTTGGGTAGTGATGGGGGACCAACTCCCAGGGGTCACTTTTGGCCTGTCTTAATGTCACTCATTCGAGAGCAGAGAGGGGCATTGTACCAGATGCACCCTGACCTTTTCCCCGACACAGTAGGAAGATGGGCCATGCCCCCCTCTGTGGAGTTGGAATGAAATGCCTTCATCTGCCCCAGGAGTGAGGGCTGCTGAGGTCCATTGATCTCTGTCACCAGAAATCACTTGATACTTGCACAGAACCCCCTGCCACGTTCAGCCTTGGTGTTACGTAGTCAGCAAGGTGGGCCCAGCAACCACCTCCCTTACACAGCGAACATGCTTCACATCCCAGACAGTTTGTGGTCTTCTCCACACTGCCAGCCTCAGAAAGACTTGCAAGTGAGCAAAACCACAGAAGTTAAAGTCTGCAAGTTCCCAGGTCCACTGTGAGCCCTCAGACCTATGTTTTTAAAGTGTTGTATTATGTGGTCACCTATCTTGAAACCCTTCAATCACAGGGTGGCCATTTGTCCTGCTGTCTACTATGTGATTACTCCTGGCATGCCATCCCTCCACCATCGGGTTTTGGCAGTGAAAACGGGCTTCTATGGTCTGATCGTGGAAGCGCGTTGTCAACAGGAAATGTCTGCATGAGACAGAGAAGACTTAAGAGAGATCGTGGGAGGAGAGACCAGGTCCCCAAGTGACCTCATGTTGAGCTCTGAGGAAATAGGACAGGAGCAATTCCTACTTTCTTAGAGTGTGGACTCAGCAAAGTTCTGCTTTGCTCCGACAGGAAACCAATCATACTCCTGCAAATTCTGAAGTGGCTCCATAAGTCTATTTTATTTCATTTTTTTTCCTAATTAAGGACAGTGTGGATTGTGAATGGAGTTATTTACCTGGGAAGGCTATATTTTTCATTACCCTTCGAATATTACTTATGCCTCTTAATTTTCCTAAATTTTAGTTTGGATGTCCTTTATTATAAAAGACTTGGAAATATAGACAAACATGTAAGTTAAGATCTACAAGTGCCCAGGTCTCCTGCACTTTGAAAATGGTCAATTCATTTATGGTAATAAATTTGACCCATTAACATATATCTAGCTGATTTAGAGGCAGTCCGTACTTTGGATATTGTCATCTCCGTGTTCTCACTAGGTTGGGTCTGCAGGAGGGAGACTAAGTGTTCATCTTTGATTCCTGAAGCCCCATGTAGGACTATGGGGAAAGAGAAGTTAAGTCAGGAAAAGGGGGGATTTTCTAACCTCCGGCACTCTCCAGTTTTAGGATAGGCTGCTGCTGGGGGCCAGGAAGCTGGTGGCAGACACAGGAGGCATTTCAGCGTGGGAGCTGGGACTCTCCCTCCCGAGGCTGCTGGGGTAGCCCTGATTCCCTCCGTCGGCTGCTGAGTCCTGGAACACAGGGGAGGTTCCTCTGCTTCAAAGCAGCATAAAGAGGACACTCCTGCCATGTGGAGTAGGAGTTCTAAGTGTGTTTCTGCCAAGGAGGAAGAGCTCCCATCACGTGCTGTCCCACTCCAAGGCTGTCCGGAGCTGGTTCCCTGGACCTGTGCTCTGCCCCCCGCAGGCAGGGAGATGCACAGCTCACGCCGGAAGGAAATTGGTGCTGACCTCAGAGTGGTAGTGGATTTACATTCTGCTGCAAAAATTTTTTATAAGTTACAGTTTAGTTTGCAGAGGGCACTTCTGTGACCCATGGCCTGATGGGTACAGTCCTCCAGGTGTGGTGAGGCCGGTGAGGGTCCAGGTTGCTGGCGCCCCCCACCCTCTCCCCATTGGCTCCAGCCAGAGCAGGCTCCAGGGGCAAAGACGGCCTTGGGGTGAGGGTGACATGGCAGAGCATCGCCGCCGTTTCTAACCCTGCTGCTCTGTTTGGACTTGGAACACACTCTCTTAGCCATTCTTTCAGGCATGCTTCTGTCAGCAGGGCTTTCTGTCTCCTTTTGTGGTGACCTTCTGATCTGGTCAGATTTGAAGGGCAGAGCCCGGACTTGATTGGCAAGAGCCTGAGTGTAACGAAGTGCACCAGGCTCAGCGGATGGGTCTCGAATCCCCGCCCTGCCGCATACTGGCTGCGCACCTCAGGGCGGTCTCAGCCTTTCCGGGTATATTTTCATGTCTGTCACAATAGGGTGCATATCACATACCTCACGATAAAAGTAACTGGTGAAATGAGATGACATGTGTGAACATGCTACGCACGCTGTGGGGGCTTTAGGTGTCCCAGCAGCATCTGGGCCTCCCTGGGCCAAGCACTGTCTACTCACCATTTTTCTTAGCTTGAGCTGTTGTCAAGCCATACTGACCACAGATGAGAAATGGTTGGAAGTGACTCCCTTGTCCCATGCACTGGAAAGACTAGCACAGAGGGGAGCTGAGTCTTTCTTACAAACACACTCCTCTGCTCCCTGGGAAGAATTCCGTTCCTGCAGGAGGAGATGTAAGTGTGAGGAAGGCGCAGCATCTCCTTCCTGGGATCATGAGAGCAACCGCCTTCTCTCCCTCCTGGAGGAGGAAGGAATCAGCGCCTGGGTTTCAGCCTCAGCCCCCAGAGCAGTGTTTTAGAGCTTGTCTAAGGAGAGTCCCAGGATGAATGGAGGTTAAGCTGTGTTGACTACACATTTTTAATGGCAGGAGGGAGACCAGGTCTGTTTAAAGGAGGAAGCAAAATCACATGCACAGAGAAGACAAAGGTTACTTCATGCAGACTGGAGCCTTTAAACATCATTACCTACTTTTGCAGCAAGTGGGTCAAAAATAATTAAAAGGGAACATGGATTAAACTTTTTTCTATGTTTCGTTTTATCCTTACCCGAGGACATGCTTATTGATTTTAGAGAGGGGGGGAAGGGAGGGAGAAAAGAAGGAGAAAAACATCAATTGGTTGCTTCTCATGTGCCCCGACTGGAATGAAACTGCAACCAGGCATGTGCCCCGACTGGGAATCAAACCTGTGCCCTTTTGGTTTACAGGGCGACACTTCCAACCAGCTGAGCCACAGCAGCCAGTTAATCATTTTTCTATCTTTTCTCTCCACTCCCAATTTAATTAAATGTTAAATGCAAATGAAAACATTTGAAATGATAACATTGAGAGTATGCCTACGATGGCAAAAAGCATACTCAAGTACCCTGTTGTGCTCACAAAAATGCAAAAGCATGCTCGGTCTTTTCAAACAGAAATGCTTGGACTCCAAGTGTAAAAGTGGTCCCTTTGGGAAAAGAAGGCAGTAATTGTGCATATGTGTTATTTGGGGGCATGGGGAGGACCATGTGGGCTGTGACTACGTGAAAGACAGGGCTGAGGCCCAGAAGAGAAGTGTGCTCGCCGCTGCCTCCCTCCACCCTCCTCCCCTGCATCCCTCAGTTCCCATGTGCAATGCCGCCCGGGCTCTGTCCCTCCCCTGGGAATCTCCCTTCTTTGTCTTGCCCATAGTGGTTGAGGTCCATCTTGCTACAGAGGTGCTTACCAGGCACAGGGAGGTGAAGAGGGAGAGAGAAGACCTCTGGAGGGTTGATGCCTAGGTCCAGCAGATCTTTATACAGGAGGAAAGTTTTGTTGTAAACAGGCCCTTGCAGGAGAGCAGGGCTGTAGCTGAGAGGGGCAGCGGCTGCTTCTCTGCTGAGCCAGCCCTGGCGCCCCCGAGGCGCTCGCTGCTGCACTGCTGAGCCACAGGACCAGACCAGCTTGCACCTCAGCTCTGCCGTTTTTAGGATATCGCTAGGCTTTTTAGGTCGCAGTTCCCTTTTCTATAAACCCAGGATGCCTGCTCTATGTTATGGGATTACTGCTGAGAGCAAATAATGGAACCTATGTGACAGTTACTTGGAAACCTTTCTCCAGTGCATTTATAAGAGGATTTTTTTTAATGATCAGTTGTATATTACTCCTTCCCACCAATTTCCTTTCACCAAACTCTTTTGCTCAAAGCAACACTGCCCCTCCCCCCAACACACACACACTGCAAGTGTTGTAACAGAGATGGGAAAGGGGTCATTGTTTTTCACATTGGGTCACGTTAAGGCCAGAAAGAAACTTTACTATCAAGTACAATTGGCTAGTTAAGCTCAATTCACTTTTACCATCAGGCTGATGGGTCTCAGCCCCAAAAGACAACTTGTATCTGTTGCTTAAGAGCTAATCCCAGAGACCTATCAAAGTTAGAGATTAAATTTTAGGAATTCAAGATTACCTTACATGCTCTTTTTTCTCCTAATTGAAGACTGCGTCTATCATTAAACAAAAATAATTTAGTGACCACTGAAATTTTTCTGTTAAAATACTAGCATTTTCTGTTTCCTATGTTTTTAATTGATAAGCTATTTTTCACATTGCAGAAAAGAAGTCCTAGCAAATGGCAATTTCTTAAATCTGGAAAGAAACATTTAGAAGTTAGATTCTTCGCCTCCAAATACTTTGTTTCCTTTGTCGATTTACTTCACCTTCTTGAGTATCTCATTTAAAACGCAGGCAGTTGCTACCAGCCAAGACTATGAAAACTTTGGTTTACTTTTAAACTGTGAGTTGTGAGCACGTGTTTAGTTTACTTGAATATCAGTTATTTCAGTAAATATGTGCGTTAGAAAATACGGTAGACTTGGTTTCTGCTTGCCTCTAATTTGGATTATATTTATGTTTAAGAGTTATCTCTATCCATTAATTTACTGTGTGCAAATTACATAATAATAATAAGTGAGCAAGAAAACAGAATGCTTGGTTTGCAAGCGACCAGGTTTGCAACAAGGAATAGCTGTTCGTGGTGAGACTGCATTTGCCTTTTTAAAGTTATGTTGAAAAACCAGAGCCGTTCCTTATAGAAATACTGATCAAAATAGACTTTTTCGAGATGACATGTCTGAGATTTTCCATATCTTTAAAAACTAGCTTTCTGCTTTTAAAAATTAAATGTTAACAGATGTGTGTCTATTTACAAGACTTTCTCTTTATCCCCTTAGCGTCTGTGAACTTTCACAATGAGGTAAGAGCTTTGCTTTCTGGCTAAATACAGTACACACCCTTCCTAAGTAAATCCTACCCACTCTGACCATATACCTGGGCGTGGAACATAATGTATTGCATTGGATTGTGTGCATAGTAACCAATGATTTTGAAACATTGATGTGTGAGTATGGTCAGCATGAAAAATGTTTACTGCTTTCTAACCGTTAAAAGGAAAAGTTTTTCATTTCCTCCCATCACCTCCATGCTCCTAAATAAGTTCTAAATGTTCGTTGGTTGATTGATTGTGAAAAAAACAAACAAACATTACAGTATTGGAAGAGTAAGTTCACATTTTTGTGATGTGGATATTAAGGTTTTGGGGTTTTAAAGTTTCTTCCTACTTTAAGATGAAATCCTAATGATTTAATTTTGTGTGTGGCCCCTTCGCTCAAGCGTTTTGGAACCCCGTTTGTGTCCCACCAAGGTCATGGGTTCATCCCCCAGATGGCCTTTGTGTATGGCATGCAACAGCTCCAGCAAGCGAGTGGGAAGTCATAGGATTTGTGCTGATGCACAGCTTCCTGAAAAACAAGTCAAAGTATTTGCCCTGTCGAGGGCATGTGGGTTGTGTCCTCCTTCCACTCCTGGGCCCGCTCACGGAAGCTGGAAACGAGGTCACGACAGAGACCATCTCAACACCCCTCTGGATTCCAGTGTGTGTCTGCGCCCACAGAATGTCACAACTCTGAGCCCTGGCAAGGCCCTTCAAGTTCACTCCAGAATCACACTGGCCTGATGGAAAGCCTGGGCCCAGGAAGCTTGACCTGCAGGAGTGTAGCCATGATGGGTGTTTGCTGAATTTAGGGCCAATGAGAAGGTGATTGTGACCTAACTGAGCAGAAGAATGGGAATCCGGAAGTAACTGCTGGTTCTCTGGGTGCAGATTGCGGTGTTTAAGATGCACTTTTCTCCCAGTGCCCTCACTTCTATTTTTTGGATCATCCTTGAGAATCTTCACCCGAGATCAGATGGTCTTGACAGTCAGCTTTAAAAGAATATCTCCTCCTTAAAGAGCTAAATGAATGAATTCCTCTAAATTTACTGACATTGATGAAAGGATGATTTGAACATTTTTCCTCTGCATGGTAATAATATTTTCATATGACTTTTCCAAAGGAGAACCCAAAATATTCTATCTGTTGTAGCCTTGGTGTGAAACACCTGAACTTAAGTCTATAACTTAAAATAATTTTTGAATCAAATGATTTGGGTAAATGTGCTTCTGCATGTGAAGGTGGGGGTTGTACCCGACAGGAAATGTACAGTCCAGTTGCACACTAAAGTGGCACCTGTGATGTGTCTATCATATATATGAGATACACATTCCATACATACACATGCACACGGAATGCGCACTGCCTGGGCGGGCCCTCTGCAGGTTTATGTCCCTGCTACCAGGCCCTGCCCTCATGGTGTTAGTTATCTGTTCCACTAAGAGCCTCTGCATGGGTCTCTTCTCCTCACCTGTGGTGAGAGGCAGTCAGTTCAAGTTCAAGTTTACCCTTCCTCCTATTTCAACCCCACTGTCATATACACATACATATGCACCAGCAAGCCCCTCACTGCAATTTTGGGACTGAACTGCAACAGAAATCTCCCTATTATTCCTTCCACCTACAGCCTCCCTCTGCTGCAGTCCAATGTTGCGTATTGTTATGAGATGAATTGCTTCAGTCCCCTGGTCAGAAATCTTCAGTGATCCTCTGCTGTTTCTCATTCATGGCTCTGATACCTTAGGTCACTTTAAGACTGTCAGAGAGTTCGGAAGGTAGTGTACAGATTCATCAGGCCTGACCAGAGTTCCTCTTGTTCTTCTCTGATAAGCCATCTTCTCCTCCCACTTCTGAAGTGTTTTCTGTGATGTGGAACGTACCATTTATTCTCACAGCCCAGGATTTTAGAGCGTTCTCCCTCAGAGCAAGTGTAACTCTAGTTCTGGACCAATGCTCTGCTCAGGGCTTATCCCTCGGCCAGCAAAACTTTGAGTTATCTGTTTTAAAACATAGGTTTTACTATTATTCAGGCACAACAAATCAGGAGACAACTGTCACTGAAAAGATAATTTGTTTCACTCACAGTTCCCAAGAAGACAGGTCATAGCCCGCCATGGGGGGCCACTTAGGGAAGCACCGTGTCAGCTAGGAGGCAGAGGGAGCGAGGGAAACATGGACGACAGCCTTTGTTGTGGTTTTCTTGGGAAGGAATGGGCAAGGCAGGGTAAGCAGGCTAGGCAGGGCTAGGATTGGCTTTGAATAATTTCAGTGGGCTCCGGGGCGTAGAGGCTGTTATTATCTGGTCTCTGGCCCTGAGGTGACTAGGGCAGGGGGATAGTGACCCTGAGTGTGAGAGCTTCACAGGGCAGGTCGTTGGGGTGTGGGCTCTGATACAGGTGGGCCCTCAAAGACGGTGGTTTGCCGTCACTAGGAATTAGTTGGTCCTGGGAAGGGCAGTCCCTCCAGGGTCAGCAAAGCCCCAACATGTCAAAGTATCAAACATACAGAATTAAAAGACATGACCAATATGCTGTGTTTGGCCAGGTATAATGCACTCCTGTGTACAGTACGCACTCAGGTTTTTGTGAGCATTATGCATGGTATTATTATGCCTTAATATACCTGTGGCATGTAATCATTATACCCATGTATAACACATATCCTTATTTTTTCCTCAAACATTTGGGCAAAAAAGTGCACATTATACATGGCAAAATATGGGTACCTACTGGCCCTTGCAGCCCTATCTCAGTTACAGACTAGCTGTGCAACATCGGACGAGAACCTGGAGTTCCTCGGTCTGTAAAGTGAGGGATTCAAGGTTACAGCACAGCCAAGAGCTCACTGTTTCTTCCTTGTGGGGATGAAGCCCCTGACACTTCCTGCTACTTGGTCCCCATTCCCAGTTTCTTTCGGGTCACGTTCCCAGTGCAAAGGTGCACCTTCAGCCCCGTGAATGCACGTAGACCAGCTCTCTCTCCCTGGCTGGTGAGCAAGGAAGGCTGGTCCGCAGTGGGGCCACCCTGGGGCTTCACTTTAATGTCTTTCACGCGTGGGCTTTCCTGCCTGTACTTATATTCCTGACGCCTTCAGCCAGAGGGCTCTCTTTGGAATGTGGCCCTGCCACTCTAATAGCTTTGGAGCTCTTGGTCTAAGCCAGATGACTATTCAGTGCTGAATACACGTCTGTGACCCATTTAACAGGTGACATTTAATAATGCCCTGGTGAAGGAGAGCTAAAAATAGCATCAACTGTTAAGTGTAAGACAAAACATGGCAGGCCTTCTATATTGCAAGTTGGAAAAATCTCCATTTTATGTTGCAGAATTATTAATCGAGTTGGCAGTAAAGAGGAATGTGGAACTCATTTTTCAAGGCAGAAGTGGAAAATGAAACCCCTTTATTGACACTGATGCAAGCGCATGAGCTATAAAGATTGGAAGGCGAAATGTTAATCCATTTGGCACAAATTAAGAATTCTATAAATTTAAACAATGTGGAAAATATTGTGCATTGGTGTTCACTGTGGGAAAAAACCACAAGGAGCAGTACTTTGCTGTTTAGAATAGTCAGATGTTTTTCACCCTCAGATGAAGCAGGAGATTTGAATTGTGAGAAGTTTTAAATTTCTTTAAAAAACCCATAAATTGGATTCATAAACATTGGTGTTTATCAGGACATTGTAAGGTTTTGTAATGTGTAGAAGTAAGCATAGTTTACCATCTCATTGATACAGAGTTTATTCAAACAGATTTAAAAAGCAGAAATGATGTTTCACTAAACAAATGGATATTTTCAACTGTTAAATGAATAGCAACTAACAATCTAATTGGCATATGATTCTAATTC